>BPLR01004984.1:0-50148 GCA_021605095.1 Caerostris extrusa
GCAAATTGAGGTCGCACGCAAAAACGCAGATAACCGATCGCAATGTATTCATCCGACGCACCTATGTGCCAAATTTAAACGATTACTAAAAAGAAAGACGATTATAAAAAACGATTATAAAAAGATTCTTAAAGCGAAAAATCCAAACTTTGATTCTTTGTATTGTAACTTATTTCCTCATCAAAAGATTAAAATAAACGATATCGTTTGAACATTCATCTATATTGGGTATACGATTTTTAAAACCAATTTATTAATGTGATTATATATAGTTAAAATACCATATATTTAAAACAATATAGTTTTATTTATATGAAAGACTCGTCTTTTATTGTACAATAAATATTTAATATTTTTATCCCAATGTTTTGAATATTTCTTTACTTTTAAGAAATTTTTAATACATTATAATGCTAAAATTTAAATACCAATTATATTTTTAATATATACTGACCCAATTCAATGGCTTTGAAATTACGGCCTCCATTGACTAATATTTCTTGTTTGAGTTAAGTTTCTACGCTATTTTATAAGCTGATTTGTGATCAGTACATTTAAATATTTAACTTTTACAGTTCCTTGAAAAAATAAGCATCAGATTGAATGTCAGGCCTGGTGAAAGTGTGTTTGAGCTCAGAAGCATTTTTGTGTAATATTTTAAGTACAGTAATATCTAATGCATTTTATATTACTTACGAAAAAAAAAAGAGGCTGAGAAAAGTTGGAGCACCATTTTGAGCTATGTCGAAATTTTTTACTTCATTTGCAGCCTGTCATCGGCACTTGGTGTATCATAAAAATAACTAACATTATAAATCAAGTTTGCAAGATATGTGAATGAATATATACAAAATCTATGGCATATAAATAGTAATAATGATAATATGATGTTTTATTAGATGATGCTTTAACTGGAACTAACTTGTACAAGATTACACAAAAAGCATTAAATTAGATACGTGACAATATTGTTACAAGACCAAATTAAGTACGTGTTTTACCTTAATTTTGTTCCTTTTGTTAACGATATTAATAACTATAAATAATTATTAAATGAAAAAAAAATTAATTAAAAGATAAAAAACTATCTAAAACTAAAATGTTTTTATTAATTTTCTGTGGCAAAGTTACAGAATTTTAAAAAATTAAAAAAAAAAAAAAAAAAAAAAAAAAAAATACCATGATTTTTTTTTAAGATGGACCAAATTAAGCAAACCATAACATAAAAAGTCTTTTGTTTAAGACAATAGCAATTTATCACCCCTGGTGGGCATTTTCTGCAACAAACTTTTTCGCATGATACAAAAAATTAAAAATGAACCATTGTAAATTAAAAAAATCCGGGAAGAAGTGAAGAGAAAAAGAAATAGTATGATACAGGTACATTTAAAAGTTTCTTTTAAATTTGAAAAAAATCATTAAGCACCTTGGTGAAGGACACATTTACCATTTTCTGCAGTGGAAATTCTCTTCCGCGCTTTTCTTTTATATATCTTGCAAATTTCACTTAAATTTGTAGTTTAAGTGCACGTTATAATACTTTTAGATCAATAATAGTTATTTTATGGATATCCTGTATGTGAACTCACTGCTATTGTTTAATCTTTCATGCAACTGTTTATTAACGCTATTAAATATTTTTAAAATAAATTCCATTAATGAAACAGGAAAATTCGTTTTGAAATCCGAACGCCTTCACAAATTTTACCAAAGCACTTTGAAATTTATAATCACTCTCTTTTAAAAATATTTTTCTCCATTTCTTAACCTGCTTGCTCGGTAATCTATGGGAACTGCTTCATTGTGAGGTCAATCAACCGCCTCAGGCCTGGACTTTTGTCGACATGTGTACAACAAAGGATATCTCAAGATAGTCAACTACTCGTAGCGTGTGAACAATATATCGTTTTTTGTTTTTGGACTTTTATTCTGGTATATATGTTGCGGAATAGACGTAATGATAGACAATAGACGTTTTCATTTCCTTGCGGCGTACTGAATGATTAATAGTAATAACTAGCAGCAAAACATTGTACATTTTTAAAAAAACACTGCAAGTTTAAGTCTATTGTTTCAAAAAATATGAAATGCAAAAGGAAAATTTATTTTTGAAAATTACTTATGTTGTATCTTTGCATTACATTCCAGTTCACAAGAGTAAAAATAGACAAGTCAAGAATTTTTGAAAATTACAAGCCTTACAAAAGAAAAATGTCATTTAAAAAACTTTGTTAGAATTTTAATCATTTGCATTTTATTATAGTTTCTGTTAATGAGATTTTCAGTTTTTATATTTACCTCATATCCATATTTTTCAATCTAAAATAATATTTCATAAAATTTCTTGGGGCCTTGATTTTTATAAATATACATTGAGGAAAACTGTAGAAATACATTTTTACAATTTAAAGTCAAAAAGATCTTGATGGGAAGCACATTACTAGAATAAATTCGAAATAATTCAACAAAAATGAACACTATATTATAGTTCAAATTTTTTTATCTAGTATATAGACTATACATGAAAATATGTGTTATAATATTTTGGAAATTTTATTTTAATAAATAATAATCTAAACATTCCTTTTAAAAATTTACTGAATTATTTATAAAATATCTTACGAGATATTCTTAAAATATTTCTGTTAAAAGTGAATTTTTCAGTAAATATAACCAAATATTTTATACAAAATAGATTTAACAGAATTTTAGTTATAAAACGAGTGGCTTGGTGAAAGTAATTTAAGTTAAGATATTAAACTCAATTATATATTGAGATTTGCATGAGTTAAATCTTTATTTCATTACATTTAATTAAAATCAAATTCATCATTCATTTATAATCTGTTGGCCAATGATAAGTGAGCTAGGCTATTGAACAGTTGAACGGGGCCTATTATTGCAATGTAACTGCTGAATTATAAACATTACTTCAAATAAATCGACGCCAGTGTTTTTTTTCTTTAGTACAGTCATCCTCTTCATATGGGAACCCTTATCCAAACAAGGCGTTGGTTAAATTTTAACGTAGCTCCTTTTTGCTGTTACAGCGGTTATCAAATCAGACGCCATGTATTCATTGGAAAAACTATATTTACACACTATGTTAAATCTTGTTGTTGGGTGTTGACCAGAGATATAACTTAGCAGAAAGAATGTTAATATGAGTTTCCACGCATTTTTATCTTAGATTTTGCTTGATAACTAGTTTTGCTGAAATTATTTTGTCAAGATTAAAGTTTCACGGTGTTTTTATTTCACAATACAGTCACGCGCTAAAATTCAGATGATAATCCATCAATTCATTTTTGTTGCTATGAGCATTTTTTTACATAAATATCGTGAGTTAAATATTTATTTTTATTCTTATAATGTGTTGGATCTTCTAATTAGATATCCATCCATCTTAAAATCTTTAAAAATGCTATATGATATATTTTCGATATAGCTATGGAGTATGTATACCAGAATATCCAAGTGAGTAATTATATAGTTATCTTAAGCATTCCTTTATTTGATAATAGGATGGTAAGTATGGTTTTTAAAAATTGTATTTTACATGCATGAAGATTGATTTTCAATAAATATTTTGTTTATTGGGATTATTTATATTATTTACTTTATTTTTTGTCACACTTACGACCATTTAAATGATTTTCAAATTGTAGTGTAGTTTCATATCTAAAAATTTACACTACATATATACATAAAAAAGGGAAAACATAGACCTTTATTACTACGAAAACATCACAACCTAAAATAAAAAAGCTACAAGATTTTTAATTTTTAATAAATGATAAAAAAGTATAAAACAAATTATAAATTAAATTTGTTTTTTCCTGTGCTTCTATTTAAACATTATTTAATTAAAATAATCAGATTACTGGTAGAACTTCTAAAATTAAACTGAAATTTTAACATTTTTCATAAAGAAAAAAAAAAAAGAATAATATGTATTAAAATATATATATTTGATTGGCTTAGATATACTTTTGCTCCCAAAGATAATATAGATTAATAAAATAATTTATGGGAAATTTTAATTTAGTACTGTGTGTATACAATATATAGTGCAGTGAATCATAGTTGCTGCTTTGACTGCTGACATTTATTAAAAGATGTGTTGTTCGAATTTATCACACTTACACTTACAAATATTTTTATGTCTACCAGATGATGTATTATTAGTTTCTAGAATATACTAAAAATATCTAATCACTAAGGATTTCATTAAATCGATTAGCTTTAGAGTCCCTGAATTTGACGATCAAGTGAAAATTTAATAACATGTCGAGATAGTAAAGAGTGATCATACCTAATATCTTAATTATAAACTTTGAAATAATTTTCCAACAAATAGCTTTTAAATTATGGTACATTGAATTCACGTGATTAATAGGGTGGGAATGTGATCTATTAGGTAGGTTAGGGGAGATAGTTAATTATAAACTTGTAAACTGCAACTGTTAACTAATAAACTATACTGCAGCTGTTAACTAATAAACCAAACTGCAACTGTAACTAGATAGTAAATTGTAAACTAGTGAACTGCGAATAGAATTTCATGAATTCTCTAATGAGAACACGGAAAAGATTGTCTCTCGGATACAATTTGTTTTGTCAGTCAAGAAGGAAGGCCCCGTTTGAAAGGAGTTGATATGATTTTCCTGTATTTTACTTCGTTGAGATCATTTTTACTTGATTATTACAGTATGCATTTTAATTCCGAGTCTTTTTTCTAAATTTTATTAGCGTTTACCAAAATATAAAAATAAAATAGTATATTTAAGCAGAAAAATGTGATTTTTTTTTAATATTAGTGATAATGTCTTCCACATATGTACATATATACATATGTCATTTTATTCTTAATGTTTGTAATATGCATACACGATATACATATATCATATATCATTAATTTATCCTAATTTTTCGTGCCACTTAAAGAAAATCCGGGAAACTTCCATCAATCAGTTCGGCATTCGTTGGTCTCCAAAGCTGTTACAATTTTCCTAGAATTTCCACGTTTTTGAAAGCAGTGACTGTAATGCACATCCACATTCGAGCCTTTGTCTTCCCAAAAGACAGGCCTGTGCAAAATAAGCTGTCTGGCTGATAAACAAATTAAAATATAATTAACTGCTTAATAGCAATTCAGCCATTCGTAAATCTCATTTAAAGGCATTGAAAAGGACTGTGGAATGCTAAACAGTTCTATGTAAATTGAAACGAAATCTTCGAACTATTTTTGAACTAAAGTGCACTGAACTCAAGCTATAAACGCTCTTCTGAGTGGCTCACTTAAATTCATTGAGCAATACTAAAATGTGAGTTGAAATGTGATCCCCGAACTGAGTCGAATTCCCAGCGGTTTGGCCTTACGGTTCAATTTGCTTTGTCAATCTAAAGGGAAAAAGCATTCTCTAGAGCTTTTTGTAGTTTTTTTTTTTTGCCTCTTCACCTTTTATTCTTCATTGCCAGCATCCATTGAGAGGGTGTGGTTAGAAGGGTGAGCTAGCATTATCTACTTTCTTTTTTTCCGTGGCTAATGAGCTCGGAAAAACAAAAAGTAAACGGAAGGCAAATTTCCGTAACAGTGTAGGGAGCTGTAAATGTGTTTTAGTTAGAAGAATAAAGAGTTCTTCGTGTTAAGGGGCAATCGGATTTTCTTAATTCACTTCAAGTTTCATTGACACAGATTTTTATGGACGATAATTATATTTTATATTATTTCTAGATATGCGATAATGCTAAACATGCACAAGTTACTATTTTTTTAATGTTTGTAGTATTGTTTCAGGAAAAATAATTCTGATATTACATGAAAACAAAAAGAATTCATGGCAACATTTTTAATTAGAGATTGTATATTCAATTATTATATAATATTGTATTAAAAGATTAATAATGCTGCTCATTTGATTGGATATATTTTAATAGAAGTACTTCGATTATAAAAAAAAAATGCCATGAAGACGGTTTTAAATGTGTATAAATTTTTATTTGTGTCTTTCAAATCACTTTAACGATTATTAAAAAATAAAATTGATGGGTTTAAATAACTGTAAAAAAATACAGAAAAGGCTTTTTGATGTAAATTTTAATAATTGTTATTTTTAATTTAATAAAATATTTGTTAATTCTCTTATTCTACGAGTGTCTGATTCAAAATAATAAGATGTTTCATTTCGCTTCTATAATTCATTGTGTAATATTTCTCTTTCATATATTATTTTTTAATCAATGAGCTAAAACCCCTTCATATATATAGCGCAAGTCGATAGACAAAAAAAAGAATCTTTCGATTCTGAAAGCGGGATATAAACGATGACTTTATCGTTCTATTATTAGTTAAAACTATTGGGAGTGGCAATACGGAATTCTAAAATTGTTTTTGAAAGTAAGAGATATAACTTGAATTAAGTACATATCACCATTTTAAGCATATATTACCATCATAGAGAGAACTTAAATTAGGGTATAGGATTTGGTTTGCTTTGTCGTTCTACGGTGATTTTTGCACGTTTCAGGTTCATTAGACATGGATCTGCAGTTTAAGGTTCGAACCACTAACAAATATCCTTGCTTCCGTCAGAATTCGAGCTTGAAGCCTTTGGTACCAAAGGCCAGAGCGCCAGCCAATTGGCCATCAGCCGCCTTGGGGTATAGGAAGCAGACTGGTCAAATTGAAGGATATCACGGCATTTGAGTCTAAACAGTAGGAATGGTTGGACCGCGACATGAAAACATAGTACGAAGACAGCGGTCAATCTAGAGCGACGATAGAACGTGAGGACAGAGCATTAGTCAGAATTAAACTTATGAAAAAAAATAAAATGATTTGGTTTTATTATGTTGATATGATTGGACACAATGAGAAAAACCAATTGCGCGTAAAAAATGTGATACAGCTTATTATTTCTGGATAAAAGATCTCGACATTTGTATATCATTGAATTACTTACTCTGTATCACAGGTTTGGGTTTCGAGTCCCTGCTGTGCCATGGATGTTTGCAGCGGTACGGAATCCACTTTAAATCGTAGGTCCTTGTATAATATGACTGTAGGGCTGACAACTCTACTCAGTAAAAGGAAAAACATCTCCTGTTTCGAAATCTGTCGGTAGACAGACGGCCTTGGGGCTATTGCACCAATGATGATGATGATGATCTTAGTAGTGGATGCTTATTTCTCAGAAACTTGCATATATTGCGCCTACAATTATTTCCATGTTTTTAAATGCTCCCTGTCTTCAAAAAGTTTGAGAACCACTGATTACCTCAGCAGAAGGTAATAATCGTTGGACTAACAATAGAAGAGGGGGGTGCCTCAAAGAACAATGACAACCCGGATGGAGTCATCAAACCCAGTGTGAATTTCATGACTTCAACACACCGCAGTCTCCATCGGCCAGATGGCTGTATTAATTCCGTTAATGACATTTATAGCTTTCACGTTTACATTTATCACCTAATAGAAGAGCTGCGAAGCAATTCTTCTAATCACCGGCTTCCCGCTCTTTTGTTCAGATCGTTTATCAACTTTTATTTTTAGTTTTTACCATCAACAATAACACGTGGTGCTTTGAATCTCTCCACCACCCTCTTCTTCATTGGTGCAACAGCCCCATCGTGGGCCAAGGTCGTCTGCCTGTTAGCATATTTTTAGACAGGAAATGTTTTCTTTTAACGGGATAGGCTTGTCAGCCGTACGTTCAAAGTTCTACAGCCATGTTAGACTGGGACCTACTGTTTAAAGTGGATTCCAAACCACCACAAACAGCCATGAACTGGAACCCTGTGGCACCGAGTGCCATAGCCTAGTCACTGGGCCATCAGGTCCCATAGTTATTTCTAGATTTCTTTAAATTCACCCTGCCTTGAAACAGTTTGAGAACCACTGGATTACATCAACTGAGAATCTAATAAATAGATTGTAATATTCGTGGGACTAATAATAGAAGAGGGGGTACCACAAAGGACAATGACAACCCGGATGGAGTCATCACATCCAGTGTGGATTTAATGACTTCAACCTCTCGCAGCCTCCAACAGCCAGATGGCTGTATTAATCGCGTTAATGACATTTATAGCTTTCATGTTTACATTTATCACCTAATAGAAGAGCCGCGAAGCAATTCTTCTGATCACCGGCTTCCCGCTCTTCAGTTGAGATCGTTTATCAACGTCTTTTATTTTTTATTTGTTACCATCAACAGCAGCACGTGGTGCGCTGCATCTCAAGGCCACCGACTGATGAACATCTGTTTCACTCAGCTTTTGACCTGAAATTGAAGAGGGAAATTCGAATGGAAACCAGTTAGCGATGCTCTCTCATCCTCTTTCGTGATCGCAGACGCACACGAGGCAATTACGCTCACGCTTGGTTGGGGGAATTTGTATGGCTATATCACGGTGTGAAAAGAGCCGTTTCCGTTTCATTAAACTGACGACTGTTTTCTTTTCTGTAGATATTTTACATGTCATTTTATAAACTCGGAAATAAATTAACTTATTTTTTAATTAAATTCCTAAACGCTTCATTAAATTTCTATCGTTTTTTTTAAATTAAATTCTTAATTACAAATAAACACTAAATGTTTAAACCAGTGATTGTCAAACTTTTTGAAAGTCAGGACGCATTTAAAGTCCTACAAATAATTTTAGGCACACTAAATACAAATTTTTCAAAACTTTCACTTTTCATATCTAGTTAACATTCACATTAGATAAAAAAAACACTTCTCAATATTTTTAAATTTATTTAATGATGGCATTTGAATACATCCAGTTAAAAAAGACGTCATAAAACATTTTAGAAAGTTAGAAAATAGTTATTTTAATGTTTTCTGCATCCGTAAAATTCTCTAAATATCTTTAAATAATAATATTAATATATCTTAAAACTGTTTAAAATTGAAATATATCTAATTCATTGCTTAAATTATATTGCTAATAATAAAAACAGGGTAATATCCTATAAATTTAGGAAATCCCATAAATTATGTATAACTTTTATCCCATAAATTTAAGGAAATGCCTTCTATCAGACATTAAAGCCTAATTTTTAATTAATCCAATGAAGATATTTCGAGATGTATTTTATACTTTGAATACATTAATTAAAAAAAAAAATCTTTGATCCAAAAACTAAATCCAAGTTCTCAAAACTTTACGAAACATTCGCTGATTGCAATATATATATTTAACATTATACAGTTAGTTACACATAGTTCATCTGTATGCATAAACTCCTGAATTCCAACTGTGGTTTGAGCTATGCAGATGTTGCACCGCCCTTTGTGGATGTCCTACAAGCGTCCTAAATGAGGCCACTGACCTCTGGATAATCCTTTGCTGACTGACTGTCACTGCTGCACACAATGCAAAGGGTGTTGTCAGTGGAAGGTGCACCCACGAAGAATGCAAAGAATGGTGCAAAGTTAAGAAGGAAGCTCAATTTTTACAAATTTGACATTTGTTTGGAATAATGTTTCTTGTACAAATGGAAACAGAAGTTCTTCCTTCATAAAGATTTAAATCCACAAATTTTATTGTTTTTTTAAATTAACAATAAATTTAACTTGGTCTTGTGGAAATATATTCCAGATACTATATGATATAGTAATAAATTCATTTTCAGAACTTTAAATTTAGTTCTTTATTCAATATTCGAGAGGAAAAGATCAAAGATTAATTTTTTTATTGTAAGGTAGCTAACCTCTGTGCAGACTAGAGTTGATTTCGGTATCATTACAGCATGTAAATTTCAGTTTATGAATTTTGCATATGATAATTCGTATTAATTGAAAAATTATAATTCTGTTGTTTTAAAATTTAGTATATCGTGAAAACAAAATTTAACAATAATAAAAATAAAAATTATATAACAGTCCAAGCTATATCGAATACTTATTTAATATAATACACAATATTTAAATCAAAATAATATTTCATTTAGTGTACGAAGTTTTCATTTTGTATCGTCTTACAGTACACAATGATAAGTTGCTCAGGATATGAATAATAAATATTGTTAGTAAATAATATTCCATCGTTAGTTAATAATATTGTCGATTTATTATTAATACGAAAATGATAACCACTAAACTGTCGTAAATCACAAATAAATTGCTAATAAAAAACTTGAATAACTAACAGGATTATTTTAAAGACAAATTTTCTACAGTTTAACACCACGAACTAATTTATTAGGAAGTTTTAATATTATATCATATTACCTAATGCAATGATAACTGGCTTAGGACATGAATAATAAGTATTGTTAGTAAATAATGTTTCATTTTTAGTTAATAACATTGTCAATTTATTCTTATTATGAAAACGATAACCACTAAACTGTCGTAAATCGCAAATCAATCACTAATGAAAAACCTTGAATAATTGATAGGATTATTTTAAGGACAAATTTTCTAAAGTTTAATACCACGAATTAATTTATTATGAAGTTTTAATTTTTGTATCGTCTGAAATTGTTGTTTAGCATATGAATAATAAATATTGTTAGTAAATAATACTCCATCGTTAGTTAATAATATTCCATCGTTAGTTAATAATATTCCATCTTTAGTTAATAATATTCCATCTTTGGTTAATAATACTCCAGCTTTAGTTAATAATATTCCATATTAGCGTGTTTTTCAATCAGTTTCGATCATGGCATAGATTTTCGAATTATATTAGAACAAAAGCAATTAATATAAACAAAAATTGAATCAAATTCAATTCAATGATATGCTTAAATATATACTACTAAATGTCATTCTTCTTAATATCATAGACAATACATTTATATAATCAATCATTTTTTAACCTCAATAACAAAAAGTAATAACTGTTTTAACAGACATATGTTTAAATTTTACCCATTCTTAATATTAACATGATATTGTCATGTTAAAAGAAAATGATTGTTAAATATTCTAAACATTGAAAGACCCATAAGTAACAAAGCATACCTGCAAAATTGGCTTCCTGTCTGCATAGAATTAAAGAGGATAAAGTTCAACGAACATGTTTTTAAAGCATTGAAATTAACTTTCTCCTGAGAACAGTAATAATCCAATTTGGTCGGAGCGAAAGCTATTTAGATATGTTAATTTGAATCGAGTTAAATTTGTTCCGCCAAATTTAATAGCATGTGAAATTCGTTCTAGGTGTTGAGACGTTTTAATTGAAATCTACTTTGTCAGTCTTGAAATAATGACTACTAAATTACTGGGGAAAATAAATTGGTGTTAATATCTTCAATGACTTTATTGTAAACTAGATAAAATGTTTATGAAAGATTTTTTTTCTGTTGAATAATGGACCTTAAGAAAAATGTTTTTCATTTTCTTTGATTTGAATGTATATAAAGACGGTGAATTATAATTTAAACTTGACTGAAGAGTTTTGAAAAGAAAAAATTAATATAAAATTTTGTTGTTATTTTTTTTTTTCAGTTCTTGTAACGGAATATTCTCTATCTTTTTTCTTAAAGTACAAAATTTAAGGATTTTTTTTGTAAAAAAAAAAAAAAAAAAAAAAAAAATTAATTTTACATATTCATTTGGAATCTTGTAAATTCAGGAGCTTTTATCCTATCATAAAATATAAATATTAATTACTTAAACAAATTAATTTTCTTATACCGACTTTATTGAACACCAGTTACTCTTTTCATAAAAATGTAACTATTTTTAATGTGATTTTCTACAATTTAATTAACATATAAAATATGTATAAGATAACTGTAATATTACTATGTATTATGATTTATTTACTAACATTTAACACTTTAACTAATAAAAAAATACTTTACACACGTTTTACTGATATATTCCTGGCATTTTACTGTTATTATATGCCGTGAATGTGTCAAAATTAAGAAAATTGCATACTGAATTTAAGATGACATTGACGTTAAACAGGGAAGGATGTAAAAAAAAAAAATGGTTTTATTATTTACACAACTTTTAAATATATACATCTTTAGCTATACAATAAAAAAAGTATCGATATCTGATAATTTTTCAGGAAGTTATGAGTTATTAAAACTCGAGTTGAATGAACTCGTTCAAAAATATGACGTAGCAGACAATAACCTTGAAGCTTCGAGAAACGAAACCGAAACTTGTGTCCACTTACGTATTTTAAGTAGTTGAGGTTCATGGAATAAACATCGTGCAATAATTATTTTTGATATCACTGAAAGGCAACATACTTTAAACTATAACTGTATTTTGTAAACATTCTTTTATTTACATTTTCCTTCGTGTAAACGTGGAGCGATAATCGCTTATTTGATTTGCATTTATTTAGAAACAATTCTTTTTAGAGTTAATATTGCATTTCTTGTCTTAACGTAAATAATTTTACATCTTTTATCTGCTATATTTGTTTTTTTTTACTAAGATTTAAACCGTATTAAATATGAATAAAATTAGCAGAAAATATCACAAGTTGAATTTTGGGCCTTCCAAGAAAAAAAACAGCTTGCTATTGCTAGAGCTAAAAATCTTAGGGCAAAAAATAAAAATGATTCTCACTTGAGGTTCTTTCTTCAAATTTTGATTCTGCTAATTACGTGTTTCTGAGATAATTGCAAAGAAACCAATAAGTGAAAAGAAATGACTTTTTGTTGAATCTTTGAAGCAGGAGAATGCTTCTCTTCAAACAGTTGTTGAAACTGCAAGTTATATGCTCCTGAGCAATGATATGTGGGTAGAAATTTATTTACTAATTTAAAAGTATGATGTTTTTTTTAGTTTCATTCCGTTACTGTTGTTTCTCAGAATTCATTTGAATATTCTATTATTTAAACTCAACTGCAATGTGAGAATTGTGACAAAGTATTCTGAACATTCTTTATAAATCCTCGCATTTCAGATTCAAAATGTTTCGATGTGAACAAAAAATTAGTCAATTCTTTTTATCAAGATAGGAAAAGGTTTGTGCAGCACTGGAGATTTTTTTCAATGGTTATGGGTATCCGTCTATGGATAAAAAAATCTTTCTCATTGTGTCTGCACAAGATATCAGAAGAGAGGCAAAATCGTAAAAGCGAGATTTCTTGATATTGTTTGAAACATTGTTCTTCAGGAACATGAAGTATTAGATCATGAATTAGATATTCATGACCAAGATATAATTAGCATATCTATGAGCTATGGTGGTACATGGCAAAATTTGGGGACATACTTCCTTGTATGGTATAGGTACAGTCATGAATGTAATAATAGAAATGGTAATTAAATTGATTTTGAAATCATGTCGAAATATTATCGAAATATTCATGAATTGGTAGTACACGTGTTCATTGAATAGTAATAAATTTCTATACATTTTTTTTGAATATACATTAGAAAATGTATTACTAGCACCAACTATGATTATTGTATAAAAATTATTAAAAAAAAAAATTATTCGAGTAACAGAATTAATTTAAAAAAAAAATATTAATATAAATGTGATTTAAAATTCCAAACTAGAAGTTGTTTGCATAAAAAAAAAAATGATCATTTAATCAAAAAATTAAAATTTTAACACAACAATAATTTGAACTAATTTAAAAAAAAATACTTTACATAGAACAAAAAATTGTCATTCACAAATTAACTGTAGTAATTTTATTTTTAATATGTTTATACAAGAAAAATTAGTTCATATTAAAGAAAAAAATAAATAATACACTAAAAACTTAAAATTAAAACTTTGTGATTTCAACGTCCGCTGTCCCCTTAAATAATTTGGCTTATATTGCTTATTTAGTTTAAGTTATTTCAAATAAAGTTTATATGTATTGCACAATGAAATAAAAAAATTGCATATTCCTATTAGGTAAACGAAAAAAACGCATTACAGACAAGTTCTTGCGGTGATTCCCCTTTCAGATGTGTAAGCTATGGACGGTGAGAACTTTAATGTCGAAAGAACACTTGAACAATTTTCTATAATTATTGTAATGATAGAAAATTTGCCATAGCATAATGTGGTAGTTGATCTCAATATCGAAATTAGTTTTACAATTCGTCAAAAAAATAAACATTGCAGGTGTTTACTGCAAATAAATTTATGAAGTGAAACAAAAAAAAAAGGAAAATGTGCAGACATTTATAATGCGGTTTTTAAAGAATAAAAAATGAATATTTTAAGACATAATTATTTTTAATAAAGATATTGGAATTTATTAATCCCGTTTTACTTACTGAAAAAAGGAAAAACATTTTTTGGAACCAATTACAAATTTTTTATTTATTTAGCTTTTTTCTTGAACTGGTTTATTGATTTATTATTTTGGTTTATTGATTTGGTTATTTAGTTTCCTCGATTTGGTTCGGTTTTAAAAAGCCTGAGAAATCGATGGAACCGATTATTCGAAGTCCACGGGAAGCCCGACCCGTGGTCCAGTGGACACTACTTTCATGTACTTCTCTCTCTCTCATTTTTTTTTTTTTTTGTAATCACCACTTTCAGAAGCGAGGAGACTTGATGGCGATTGTAGCAATATGTTTAAAATAGTCTCGCATTGATAGTTAGGTTGCCTAGTGGGAGATTTCGATTTCTGTAACCCATACAACACACAGATGTGGGGCAGTTATTCTTACACTGTCTTCCCCGTCACCCGTCGGTGGGCTGTTCACGGTATTCACGTGGTCCACCGATGTTCCACCCTCACCTTTCTAACTGGTAGGGGACTACATAGCCCTTGGTACGGAGTAGAGGTGTGGTGGAAAAAAACTACGAGGTATTATTTATTGTAATGTCAACGTTAGAAGAAATTAATATACAGCAGGTAGTAGTAATTCTATATCTGTAATTTTATTAATTAAAATAATTATGCAACATCTACTAAAAATCAAATTATCATTAGAGCCTAGATAATATTGAACGGTATTTATCATTTTATTTTTCTTATACATCGGAAGACCTCGTGTTTCATCTCTACACCATGAACAGCCCACCAACAAGCAATTAGCGGAGGACATTGTTTTCTGAAAAGACTTTTACAAGTAACTGTACTGCATTTGAAAATCATAATTCCTACCAGACAGCCAGACTGTTGTTAATTGTCATAGAATGTCCTCATTTCTGAATGTAGTGACTACAACGAATACTAACAGAAGATTCAAGTCTCAGCCCTCCTGCACGCTAGCTGTGCACATTATCACTGGGTCATAAATTGGGGTTACTGTAGAAATTTAAACATACCATATAATGAGCTAAAAATATAACTAATGATTTTTTTTTTTTCACATTAATCGACTACCTTTATAATGAATGGCACTAGTGAAAAACTCACAAAATAAATGCTATTGAGAATGATCATAGTGGTTATTATTGTTTATCATTGCAATAAATGGCTGGAACACAACCTACTCCCTTTATAATCGCACTAGTGAAAAACTCACACAATAAATCCATTGATAATGATCATAGTGGTTATTATTGTTTATCATTGCAATAAATGGCTGGAACACAACCTACTCCCTTTATAATCGCACTAGTGAAAAACTCACACAATAAATCCATTGATAATGATCATAGTGGTTATTATTGTTTATCATTGCAATAAATGGAAAAATAAATGTAATGTTGTTATTCAGCCATTTCAACACGTATTCAATATAAAGCGAATCGCAATAAAATGTGTTTGCTATATTTTTCTTTATTCCTCTAAGAATTTGTTTGCAATGTAAGAATCTCTTTGAATGCAGAGCTGTTGATCTCTAGTGTTATCTAATGTGGGCGGATAAAGTAACGGAAACTGTCTTAGAGAAGAATAGAAAGCTGACAAAAAAAAAGAAGAAAAGAATCAGAATGAAATGTATCAATGCAGAATCTCTATTTCCCTTTCAATTTGGATCGTCTTCAATGCATTTTGTTGCACAAAAAAGGCGTGTAGAAAAAATTAATAACATATTTTAAGTCCTATATATGGAGTTGACACTCTGTGAAAAAGAAGGGGTGTTATTGATTTATTTGTATGTAACACGCTTTGCATAAGGAATTGATTTCAGGTTTTTTTTTTTTCTACAGTGTGGGGTTTATTTTTTGTAGTTGATCCTATTGATTCATTTATTAGACCCTCCCAAAATGAAAAAAGCTAGCTATTTTTTCATTGAGTTTATCTCTATATTAAAAACATGACATTGTGTCTAATGAATATATTTCCTAAATTTTAAAAACTATAACACTTAACAAGTTAAATTTTTCTCTAAATTTATTATTTTTTATCTCTGGATTAGCCAAAAATAGCGAAAATGTTTTCGTTAATTATTTTTTAATTCTATAAAAACCTTTTTTTTTTGTTGTTGTTAAATTGAGATTTAAACTGCTTGCATGAGGATTACAAGTGAAAAATAAAATTAAAGCTATTTTTACGTGTTCTTAATCACCTTATTTATTTATAATTTGTACATAATCCCCTTTATTTTTTGATTTTTTTTCATTACTGAATGATTCTTAAACATTTGAATGAACGAGATTTAAAGTTCTCTTAAGAATTAAAATGAAATTAAAATGTTAAGTTTTTTAATTGTTTTTTAATACCTTTTTTGTTCGTTTGAAATGTTTTATTGCTTACGCATAAAATTTGTTATTTTTTTTTCATTCTAAATTTCTTTATATTTTTGTAAATAATAATCGGAATAAAATATTTTTTCGTGTTATTTCTCTCATCATTATTTTGATGCCTCTGTTGTTCGTTTCAAATGTTTTATTGCTTACGCATAAAATTTTTTATTTTTTTTCATTCTAAATTTCTTTTTATTTTTGTAAATAATAATCGGAATAAAATATTTTTTCGTGTTATTTCTTTCATCATTATTTTGATACATCTGTTGTTCGTTTCAAATGTTTTACTGCGTAAGCTAAAAATGTATTATTTTTTTTTTTTTATTTTAAATTTCCTTATATTTTTATAAATATTAAAGCGGAATAAAATAAAGCAAATATTTTTCCATGTTATTTCTGCCATCAATCTTTTGATACCTTTTTTGTTCGTTCAAATGTTTTACTGTATAAGCTAAAAATGTATTATTTTTTTTTTTCTAAATTTCTTTATATTTTTGTAAATAATAATAGGAATAAAATAAATTAAATATTAAAAATCAAGTCAATGTTATAGAATATACTCTATTTTTACTAAGATTTTTTAATTGTTTCTAATGCAAACGAGAATATTAGATTTTTTTTTTTTTTTTTTTCATTTCTCAGTACTTAAATAAATATTGGCTTTATACCATTTTTGAATAAAATATTTTAATTTATGTTTTTAACTCCATTTTTTAAAAATAGTTTCATTTTTGGATTAGGCACAGTTATTTACAATAAAAAACAATTGAACTTTATCTTTACTACAAAATAAAAATAGTAAAATACTTGTTGGCCTATAAAACCTAAATAAATATAAATAAATCTAATCCATATTATTATTAGCTCGAATAAAGATATCAAAATTTAGTTTACAAAATTTTACATAATTGCCACCATCCATTAGTGGATTTTCTAGCATAAATTAATGATAATTCTCAATTTCTTGTCGATATCTCGATCTCAGCTATTCATATAATTAAAGCTCCATTGTTATTCAGTATCACAGATACTTTTATACTATAATATATGTAATTAGTGAATCTGTAATAGCATACTACAGCATAATTAAAATGTGCCAAGCCTGTTTCTTTTCTACATTTCTTTGAATCAATGTCTGAACAAAAGAATTGATCGAATTAATTTTTATTCCTTTCTTAACATAACAATAGAACAAAAGAAAAAAAAATCTTGTACTCTATGTCGTATCAGTAATTCATTGTAACGCAAAAAACAATAGGAGAGAAAACAGAAAGAATAAATTGTTATTCTTCATCAAATTGTTTTAAAGTGTTTAAAATGAAGTGATCGAGGGTGTTATTCTCTAGAAGACCGTATTATTTTTGTGATAAACATGATGTTTGATTTTTAGTAATTGGAAATTCGAAATTTTTTTTCTATTGCTGTTTTTTTTATTTATATTTTTTTCAGTTTAGATTCGTTTGCAATTCAACGTTTTCATCTTTAGTAAATAAATGTTAAGATTTGCTTACGCAAGCGAATTTTTGTTTTTAAGAATGATATTCATTTAATTTGATAATGTAAACTCCTTATGTGTTGTTATAACATGAAGAAAATTCTTCTATTTATTAAATTCTATTCAACAAATTCTTCTATTTATTATAAGGAGAATATCAAAATTTAATGAAGGAAATGTTAATGAAGCAATCTAAAAAGAAATTCAGTACCTTGTTATTTTTAAGATATTTTTAAAGTTTTTTTTTTTTTTTTTTTTTTTTTTTTTTTATTTAGTTCAAAGGAATATTTTCATGGGTTTTTTTTTTTTTGTTTTAATAACATACTTACCATTATGAAATATTTTAGAAAACATGTATTAAATATCACAACTAAATTTTTAGGTTATACTTTTATTTTAAATAAATTCTTCTATTTATTCTAATTAGAAATTAAGATTAAAATTTTGATATTTTACTATATATGTTCAATCACTTAAGAAAGTATCATAAAGATTAAATATAATCACATTATAATAAAAAAATTTTTAATTATTCTTACACAAAAAAATTTGAAGAAGTCAGACGTTTCGTTGCTATATGTAGTTATATTATAAATTAAATTAAGTTTGAAAGAATCTTGAAGTGAAGAAAGAATTAAGAACTTTTCCGCATGTTTTTGAAAATGTGAATAAATATCTGCACATACGTGAATTATTTTATTTTAATCACTTAAGAAAGATAATTGAGAATATTATTAAGATTATTAACTGAATTATTTTACTTGAATTACTTAAGATTTTAAGAATTATCTTACTTTTTCAATCATAAGCACACATCATATCATAAAGAATAAATATAAGCTTATTATAATAAAAAAATTTTTAACTTTTCATTTTACACAAAAAGGAATTTAAGGTACTTACGTATTAACGGTACCTTGGCGACAGTTGCGCCAATAAAGAGCACACGCGCCAACCGCAGCTACAGATTTGGCGGTTTTTAAGTGGTACCAATCTATTCTATTGGTTTGGTAACCTTAGTAGCTGTTAGATTGGCGACACTTAAAAACCGCCAAGTCTTTCGCCAAGGTACCGTTAATACGTAAGTACCGAATTTAAATATGTCAAACTTTCCGTTGTTACTTGTAGTTAAATTAAATTAAGTTTGAAAGAATGCATCTTTTTCCGCATGTTTTCGAAAATGTGAATAAATATCTACACATACTTGAATTATTTTAAGAAAGATTATTAAGAATATTATTAAAATTATTAACTGAATTATTTTATTTGAATTACGTAAGAATTATTTTACTTTTTTTTAATCACTTTCATAAAGAATAAATATAAACACATTATAATAACAATTTTTTAATTATTCTTACACAAAAATTTTTAATATGTCAGACTTTTCGTTGCTTTATATGTAGTTATGTTATAAATTAAATTAAAAATGTAAATATATCAGACTTTTTGTTGCTACGTGTAGGCATATTATAAATTAAACTAAGTTTGAAAGAATGCAATTTTTCCTCGGGTTTTTGAAAATCTCAATAAATATCTACACATACCTGAATTATTTTTTATGATAATTTATTATCCTACTCCTACATTTTACATTTAGCATAATCATTATCATCTTCTCATATTAAAATTTCAAGTATACAAAATATAACTTTAAATGACATTCTTTCTGATACAACTGATATAATAAACTGAAAATTAATACATTTAAAATATTTATCTCACACTTTTTTAAAGAATACATTTACAAGGTAGTAAAAATACTAATTATCTATTCACGCCAAATGATTGAAAATGAAGTTTAAATTAATCCTGTTGGAAGGAAAAATAAAATCTTCACTTTACCCTTTTTTTTTTATTTTTGGTTATGTTCATCTAATTGATCACATGATCGCATATACCAAAAAAAAAAAAAAAATCCTAATTGATCCCTCGTTTTTGCCTGCTACTTCGTTTGCGGAAGAAAGAATTCATCTTATCGACTTCTGAACAGAACACTTACGTATAAGAACTTGATTTTCAGTCTAATTACTACTATAGAAGAATACTTGAAGACACTTTAAAATGTTATAATTTAATAAGCATGTTACTTAAATTTAAATTAAATGAATTCTAGAGCAATTTAATTTTTCTCACTTAGTATAATCTCATTTAATACAATATAAGAATAGAAGGATATAGGAAGACATATAAGAACTTGAAGTCTAATTACTATATAAGAACTTTTGATTTTCAATTTAATTTTTCTCACTTAGTATAATTACTACTATAGAAGAATACTTGAAGACTATAGAAGAATACTTGAAGACACTTTAAAATGTTATAATTTAATAAGCATGTTACTTAAATTTAAATTAAATGAATTCTAGAGCAATTTAATTTTTCTCATTTAGTATAAATTTAATACAATATAAGAATAGAAGGAACACATATAGGAAGAGAGTCTAATTACTAATAGAAGAATACTTGAAGACATTTAAAATGTTATAATTTTCTCATTTAGTATAATCTCATTTAATACAATATAAGAATAGAAGGAACACATATGGGAAGACATATAAGAACTTGATTTTCAGTCTAATTACTACTATAGAAGAATACTTGAAGACACTTTAAAATGTTATAATTTAATAAGCATGTTACTTAAATTTAAATTAAATGAATTCTAGAGCAATTTAATTTTTCTCATTTAGTATAATCTCATTCAATACAATATAAGAATAGAAGGAACACATATAGGAAGACATATAAGAACTTGATTTTCAGTCTAATTACTACTATAGAAGAATACTGAAAGCAACCTAAATTGCTGAAATAAAGGAATTTTAGAGCAATTTAATTTTTATCATTTAGTATAGTATCATTTAATACAGTATGAAAATGTTATTATTTAATTTGAAAGAATTATTTTTAAAAAAATAATTATGCATATTTGTTTTTATCACTTTATGTCATAAAATAAAATATTTCCAATGTTGCTTAAAGTAAATTAATTGAAGAAACAAAATCCTAATAGTTTATTTATTTATTTGCGTGCTACTTTGCTTGCAGCAGAAAGAATTCATCGTATCTGCTTCTGAACACTTACGAATAAGAATTTAAATTTTCTGTCTAATTACTATAGAAGAATACTGAAAGCCACTTAATATGTTATAATAAATGAAGTCTAGAGCAATTAAATTTTTCTCATTTAGTATAGTCTCATTTAATACTCTATTAAAAAGGTTCAACTTTATTTAATTTGGAAAAAAAAAAAAATTTTTAAAAAATTACTTATATTTGTTTTTATTATTATATATCATCATATAAAATATTCCCAATGTTGTTTAACATTAATTCAAGGAAAATAAGAACTATGTGTATGAATTATGTTTTACTTGCTACAACGTTATTTTTCTAGCTTGGAACTTTTTATTTATTCATTATTATTATTATTATTTTTGCATCTTCATTGAAAAATTGCTTTTTAAAGATTTTTTTTTATTTTTTTTTTTTTTTCTTTTATGACTGATTTATAATTTTTTTCTGCCAGTCTCACCTTCGCCATTTGTCTTAAATACTGATAAAATCAGTGTCAGGAAAAAAACGAGAAACTTCCGGGGATAATTCCAATTATTGGAAAATCATTAATAGTGACTCCGTTTAATTGATTACACCTCTCATATGTAGATTCATTCGTGAAGAAGAAAAAAAAAAATTTCTAAACTTAAAATGCTGCTTCCTGAATCTCATCTGATTTTGGTAATTAGCGCGTTACCTCTTAAATCACTATAATCACGATAAAGTTTCTATTACGAGGATATAGTTAATCTATCAGTACCTGATATATTGGAGGATTTAGGAAGCTTATTCGATACTGTATACGATAAAATTATCAATATTCTTTAATTATACTGTGTTAATTATTAAAATTTTATAATTATAAATAAACGTAAGAAATAAAGAAATAAATGTAAGTGTAGCAGAATTTCGCAGAGTTTAAAAATGATTTGGGCAATTTTTTTTTCTGTGATATTTAATAGTGGTTCTCAAAAGGTGCTCCCTAGATTTTGCTTTTAGTTTTGGTTTGCCGCTCTGCGGTCATTTTTCTACCCTTTGGGCTAATTAGACCGGAACCTACAGTTTAATGTGGATTCCGAACCACTTAACAAACATCCATGTCACCGCCAAAATTCGAACCTGAAGTGCGCTCTATAAGAAATAAACGTAAGTGTAGGAGAATTTTGCAGAGTTTAAAAATGATTTGAGCAATTTTTTTTTCCCTATGATCTTTAGCAGTTGTTCTCAAAGGGTGCTTCTCTATTCATTTGTGATCTCTAGATTTTGTTTTTGTTTTTGTTTGTCGCTCTACGGTCATTTTGTGCACACTTTGGGTAGACCAGGATCTACAGTTTAATGTGGATTCCGAACCACTTACAAACATCCATGCAACCGCCAGGATTCAAACATTAAGTGCTCCTAGAAAATATCCGGTTTTATATTTGTTTTCATTTACAAAATCTTATGTTAAAAATGTAAATCTTTTATTAATTTTTAAACAGTAAACTGAGTTAAAAATCAAAACAACTACAATTGTTTGGTTCACTATTTCATGAGCCCAACAATCATTATGAAATATTTTATTAGCGTGCTTTAATAATAATATAAATTGTAAATGATTTCTTGACATTTCATTAATCTACAGGAACTTGCTCGATGAATGTGACCTGATAGCCAATTGGCTAGCGCTGTGTCCTTTGGTACGATAGGCTTCAGCTTCGAATCTTGGTGGTAGCATGGGTGTTTGTGAGTAGTTCGAAATCCTCGCTAAACTGTAGGTTCCGATCTGATTAGGACAAAATGACCATCGAGCGACAAACGAAACCAAATCCTCGATGAACGCTACTTCATGTTGATGCATAAAAATGTTTAAGAAAGAAAATAAAAAGCATTTGAGATTTTATTATAACTTATAGAAACATATACGTAGATAAATAAAAAATAATCAATAAACAATCAACTTATAAATCAAATAGTTTCAAAATCATATAGTCTGTCTACTAGTAGTAATTTTAAAACCATATAGTTACAACTTAATAAATCATATAATCTGTTACAGTGGTTCTCAAAGGGTGCGCCAGGGCGCACAGGTGTACTTTAAAAGATTTCCAGGTGCTCCCTGTGATATTCCAAAGAAATATGTGCCCAGATATAAAAATAAATATAGTTACTACTTTTGTTGTCAGTTTTTCTATTCAAAGACAGTTTTCATTAAAAGTAACTAACTTTTCTGATTGCTTTTTTTTTCTTCTTTCTATATATTAAAAATCGCCATACAGAAATAAAGCGCCAAAAAAGGTATCCAAGAAGCTAGCAGTTACTTCCATAGATGATTATTAGGAACACTATAGCGTCTATGCGATTTTCAAAGTTACAAAAATTTCATTGTAAACTCTGAGACTCCACCATCTCTGTAAGTAGTAGTCTGTGGAATTGACTGAAATTATGAGGCGTTGGTAGCGGATGGTTATTTGTCAGAAGTTTGTATATAGTACGCCTACAAATATTTGTAGGTTTTTTAATGGGCCCCGAATTCACAAAGTTTGAGAACCACTGGTCTATAAACTACTTCCCTCCATAATTTTTCTTGGTGTTGCGTCCTAATAACACTTAGAAAAATTAAAATAAACGTATCCTTCTTTTTTATAGATAAGAAACAATTTCGGCATCGATGCTCAAAAAGTGATATCTTTTCAAAAACACATTTTTGAAAATATTGATTTAGTTAAATAAAATGTCACAAATTGGTCTTAGTTTAATTATTAATTAAAATCCTTATCAAGTATAAATACACATATAAAGAACATTTAAATAGAGATAAACATGTACTTTACCCATATCAAAACATGTGAATGAAAAATAAGGTTAATAATTCTCGCTTAGGAGCAATGTAATTAATATAAATGCTTTTGGATTGAAGTTATGAAATAATACTTTCTTAATATGACAGCAAACAGTTAAATACAAGGGAAGACACAATAAGTAGTAATTATGGGCAATGCCATTTATGTCCTTAACTTTATGATGGGAAATACTGTATTCAAATGTCGGGCACTTGATTTGTGATAATTCCCCTGACAGATATGTGATAGATTTAGCATTGTTTAAGGGTTACTACACTGCATCCGTATTTTTGTTGATGTTATCGTATGTCGGTGAACTTCGTGCTCCACTTACATTCACCGATGGGTGATGAAAGGGGGTTTACATGTTGAGAAGACTTTTAGGCATAACTTCTTTGATTTTGCGTGTCGGATGGGAAAAAACCTGAAAACTTCCACCAGGCAGACTGACTATCGTTCAAATCAAAGACTATCAATCAAAACAATCTATCACTGACTATCGCAAATATATTCTATAACTTATCCAAGTTGCCTCTAATGCTATAGACTATATTTGCTTCTAAATGCAGTGACTGCAAAGGATACCTATTAGTGGATTCGAACCCGATGCCTCCTGCATGCTATATGCGCACATTACCAATGAGTCACAAGTTGCGCGATGCAGCCACATTAGAGCATTGCAATCTGGATCGAGCATTACTAGGTATATAATTTAGTTTTCAAACTTTCCTGTTTTTATTATAGAGCTCAATAGAAGATCTTTGGAATGGCAGACATACAACATTCAACTTTACTCGGGATGCATAATGGCAGGCCTGCAAAATAGCATGAGCATTATAGCAATACCGTTTAAAACTCCCATTCTCAGGGGTGATGTCTGGGGAAAAGGGAGAGGGAAGTTTCATGTCCTTGAAATCAACGAAAAACTTTCTGACCTACGGATTAATTGGGCTATCTATATCATAGGCCCTGACGTTTTCTATTCAGCTTCGTTTGTCAAGTTTCTTCTCGGGAATTGTAAGAACTCAATTCAAAAAAACACAAATAACTTTTCACCAGGTACTATTTCGGGAGCCCTGGCCTTTTAATATATAAATAAAAAATAGGTAGCATTACAGTTTCCTAATTTGTCTAATACTTATTCATTGGAGTAAAATTTATTTAATAGTTATTCGATGGAGTCTAATTTATCTAATACCCTTTCATCGGAGTCTAATTTATCTAATACTTATTCATTGGAGTCTAATTTATTTAATACTTATTGAGTCTAATTTATCTAATACTTATTTATTGGAGTTTTATTTATCTAATACTTATTTATTGGAGTTTTATTTATCTAATACTTATTCATTGGAGCTTTCCAATCAGGTAATATTTCAGGATCCCCTGGTCTTTCAATAAATAATAATAATAATAATAATAATAATAAAACAGCTAACAGTACAGTTTCCTTATTTACCCAATGCTTATTCATTGAAGCATTCCACCAAGTACTATTTCAGTATCCTCTGGCCCTTTGATAGGTAAATAAATAAACAGCTAACATTAGAGTCTAACATCTAATTTATCTAATACTTATTTATTGGAATCTAATATATATAATAGTTATTTTTTTGGAGTCTTATTTATTTGATACTTATTCATTATATCTTTCCATTATTCAGTTACAGTTTCCTAATTTATCTAATACTTATTCATTGGTGTCTAATTTATATAATACTTTTTCATTGGAGCTTTCCATCAGTACTATTTCAGGACCCTATGGCTCTTTGATAAATAAATAAATAAATGGCTAACATTATAATTTCGTAATTAATGTAATACTTATTCATTGGAGTCAAATTTATCTAATATTTATTCATTGGAATCAAATTTATCTAATATTTATTCATGATACTTTCCACCAGTACTATTTCAGGACCCTCTGTCGCTTTTATAAGTAAATAAATAAACAGTTAACATTAGTGCTACCTAATTTATCTAGCATTTATTCATTGGTGTCTAATTTATCTAATAGTTACTCATTGAAGTCTAATTTATATAATACTTATTCATTGGCGATTTCCACCAGGTTTTATTTCGGAACCCAAGGGCCCTTTAATAAATAAAAAATAAATGACTAACATTACAGTTTCTAATTTTTCTAATACTTATTCATTGGAGTGTCCCTTTAATAAATAAAAAATGAACAGCTAACATTACAGTTTCCTAATTTATCGAATACTTATTCATTGGAGTGTCCGGTTATTTAACTAATAAACAATTACTGCTCTGAATCCATTTATAAGCAGGGCTTCGATCTATTGACACAAACTATTGAACCGAAGCGGCGAATCGATTCCACTTTCTTGAGCGCATCAAAAATAAAATGTAACAATGATGTGAAGCAATTTGGCGGGTCTTTTCCGGTTATTTCGACTGAGGAAGCGTTGAAGCCACTTTATGACATTGCCTGAAGGAGACGACATTTGTCAGAAAACATTATCGCTAAGGTACTCAACTCCCTCCTCCAAGCGTATGAATCGAAATTTTATGACTGGCTACGGTGCCTTGTTTCCTTTTTTGCATTTTACTCTTGTTTTTAAGGCTGTTTCTTGCCTGTGGTGGAGGATTTTATTTGTTGCTCCAATTTTGCCTTCCTATCGTTCGTAAAAATTTAGCCTTTAAGGTGGTCCTTGGCAGTTTTACATGCATTTTTGGAATAAATGTGCGACATGTATATTTTTTGACAAATTTAAAATTGCGTGGTATTTTTTTGCATTTTGAAAATATTGGGGTTATTTATGATCGGTGATATTATATATGACTTCTAAATTCATTCCCTGTTGAAAAACTATTCTGAAAATTTATCATAAGTTGTTTATTTGATGATGAACTGACTAATTATGTATTGATTAAAATTGTTTTTGATAAATTTTTAACCTTTGTTTGCACACAAATTTATAAATTGTTAAATAAACAAACAAATCAAAAGTGGAAATTTTTCTCTTCTTACAAAAAAAAAAAAAAAATTAATGTATAACTTATATAATTTAATCTCTGATTTTTTTTTAAGAAGAGAACTTGCGTATTAGAATCACTGAAGCTTTTGAAAGTTGTGTATTAACAACCACTGAAACGTTTGAAAGTTGTATATTAGAACCACTGAAACTTTTGAAACTTGTTTATTACAACCACTGAAACTTTTGAAGTTTGTGTATTAGAATCACTGAAACATTTGAAAACTGAAACATTTGATTTTTAAAACTTGTGTATTAGAACCACTGATATTTTTGAAACTTGTGTATTAGAATCACTAAAACATTTGAAACATGTGTACTAGAACTACTGAAACTTTTGAAACTCGTGTATTAGAACCACTTCAAACCAAATATTTATTGGATTATTAGGAAACGTATACAACAATCCAATTGAAATATAAGCTTTTTAAATAATATATTATAAAATTGTAAATTTATAAATTAACAACTGAATTTGCCAAAAAGCCTTGCTGTTGTTGAAAAGTGAAAAAATGTTAAAAAAGATATTACTTACATTTGAAGCAAATCTTTACTTAACAAGAAAAACGGAGTTTAAAAACATTACTTAAAAATTAATGTATTAATTGTATTTATGGAAGAGTTCTGAGATGCTCTTTTTACTACAAGTTTATCTCTTATCAAGTTTACTACAAGTTATATCATTCACAAAAAATATTTATTTCATTAAAAAACACTTGCAAAATGAAAAAAAGGATATTAATTCCATACTACAAAATGTGAACTCCTAAAAAGTCTTTCTTGTCTAATTAACTATTGAATATTATAACTTAATAAAAGCCAAGAAAGATATCATCTGAAACAAAAGCATTAATTTGTTTTTTCCGAGTGAATAATTTCCCCACAAAACTCCATAGCGCTTCTTAATCTTAGCCAATCTTTTTTTCCTTTTCCTGCTTTTTACAAAATGAAAAAAGAATATTAATTCCATACTTACAAATTTAACCACCTAAAAGTCTTTCTTGTCAAATTAATTATTGAATATTATAACGAAATAAAAGCCAATAAAAATATTATCTGAAACAAAAGCATTAATTTGAATTAAAGCATAAAAGTGAATAATTTCCATAAATAACCATTAAAGTGAATTATTTCCCCACAAAACTCCATAGCGCTTCTTAATCTTCGTCAATCTTTATTATTGCCCTGCCTTTTTGCAAAATGAAAAAAAGGATATTAATTCCATACTTACAAATTTAAAGTCCTAAAAGGTCTTTCTTGTCTAATTAACTATTGAATATTATAACTTAATAAAAGCCAATAAAGATATCATCTGAAACAAAAGCATTAATTTGTTTTTTCCGGGTGAATAATTTCCCCACAAAACTCCATGGCGCTTCTTAATCTTAGTCAATCTTTTTACTTACCCCGCTTTCTGGTTATAGGAATGACAGCAACTGAAAAGAGAATGAGTTACTTTTGTTAAGTTACCATGTTACTGTTACTCCAGGACGGCAGTGTCACAGAACGAAAGAGAAACGACTTCTATTTCTTCTGGCACTTCGCCAATGCCGGATTGTCGTCATATTAGTCCGATTTAGTTTATAAGAAAAACGATTAGTTGACTACCAACAGGACAATTGTATGCGATTTCTTCTTGGTCTTCTTTTCCGAATTCTTATTCAGGCTCCATTCAACTACTTTGATTTGTTTCAACCATCAGGCGAATTGTAGCAGACACTGGATACATTATTGACCTTTTGGCTTGACAAAAGGACACGGAAATGCATTCCTTCCGATGGCGACGGGAACTAGCTCAAATAAAAACCAAGACGACATTTCTTCGAATAGAAGGAAAATGCCTTCTTTGAGTTTATAGCTTTCTTCTGTTGCTTCCATTTGTATTGCATGAAGTGCATCAGTTACATTCATAAATACTGCAAGAAGTCTTGAAGTTTCTAAAAATTCTTAATTCGCCATTGCACTTGACTAAAGAAAATTGTAATGAGATAGTGCAGCCATCCTTTATTGCTGCAGTATCGAGCTATGTTTTTCTTACAAGTAGTAAACTTAGCATAGTAGTACTTTTTAGTTTCACTTCAACCTGGTGATATCCTGCTTTTGCATTTTCTTGTTTATGAAATAGTTGTTACTTTTTCAGTTTCACTTCAATATGAAACATTTTTCTATTAAAATTATTTCTTAAAGTATAAATTTATTAAAAATTTCTTATTATACAGCAAATAAAAGATAAATTTACAAGCTAAAGGCCTGGTGATATCCTGTTTTACTTTTATCCTTAACTGTTGCATTGCATTTAACTAAAGAAAATTTTAATGAGACAGTACATCCGTCCTTTATTGGTACAGTAAGTATATCAAGTTATGTTTTTCTTACAATTAGTAAATTTAGCAATGTATTACTTTTTTAGTTTCACTTCAATCTGGTGATATCCTGTTTTACATTTATCCTTAACTGTTGCACTGCATTTAACTAAAGGAAATTGTAATGATACAATACATTAATATTTTATTGTTACAATATCGAGCTATGTTTTTCTTACAAGTAGTAAACTTAGTAAAAACTAATTTCTTGCTTAGGAAATATTTTGATACGTTATTCAGTTTGACTTCAATGTGAAACATTTTTCTATTAAAATTATTTTTTAAGTATGATTTTATTAAAAAATTCTATGCAGTAACCAAAGATAACTTTACAAGCTAATGGCCTGGGAGTGGCCTGGTGATATCCTGCTTTGGATTTATCCTTAACTGTTCCATTGCATTTAGTTAAAGAAACTTGTAATGATACTGTGCATTCATCCTTTACTGCTACAGTATCGAGCTATATTTTTCTTTTAGTAAACTTAGCAAAAAAATTTCTTGCTGAGGAAATAGTTGATATGTTATTCAGTTATTCAACTTCAACATGATACATTTTTCTATTGAAATTATTTCTTAAGGTATACAAACTAATGGCCTGGTATGTTGCTTTGCATTCGTCCTTAACTGTTGTAGAGTTAAAAATGGACTCCAAGCAGCATCCTTACTAAATTGATAGCTGATTCAATACCAATAAGTGAATCGAATGTAAGGCTACCTTGAGAATAGGCACGATAAATCCGTAGGCAGGAAAATTTTCCGTTAGGCTGAGAGAGAAGGATGCGAACATTATATGCCTCCTTTGAGATATTCGCTCAAAATTGGAGTGGCAAAATGAGGTTGCAATATAGCATTAAACTCTGTAAAACATGTGAAATATGTGAATTATATATTGTTTTAATTTTTTTTTATCTATACAACTCACTAATTTCAAACATAAATGAGAGATAAATGTATAATAAATAGAAGAAAATTCGTTTAATGAGATAATATTTTTTTAAATAAAAAAGCAACTTATGTTTGCTAATGAAATAAGTCTTAAAAGAAATGAATAACTAAAATTGAAAAAAAAAATTTCTGTAAAGTATTCTTCACTACAAGCTGTTCCTTTATATGAAAGGAAAAAGCACTACGGCACCAAGTTCAGCAGTTGATGATAAATGTTTCATTCGTTTTCGTTTTTTATTATTTTCAGTAAATGTTAAATGTGACTATATTAATTTTCTGCCTTTAAAGTAAAATTAAATTTTTCTTTTAGTTTTTAAGCCTATTCAAAACTAAATAAAAAAAAATAATTTGATAAAATAGTAGATAATCAGCAAAAGATAATAATTTGATAAATTAAATACTGAAATTTGTAGTACTCTACAAACAAGCACATATTAATACAAAATGCTTTTATTTCATGGAATATATATTATATAGAGTATTTGTTTAATTTATTATAACCTCACCAATGGATCAGATGCAGATGAAGCAAATAATACTGTAGATATTTTTTCCATTTAATAACACTTAAAAATGTGAATTATTGGCCTACAGAGATAACAGCTAATTTTAAAAATGTGAATTATTGGCCTACAGAGTTAGCAGCTAATTTTAAAAATGTGAATTATTGCCCTACAGAGATAACAGCTAATTTAAAAAATGTGAATTATCGGCCTACCTAGATAACAGCTAATTTTAAAAAGATGAATTATTGAATAAAGTGGCATTATTTTGCTTTGTAAATAATAAGACATGGATTTGTTAATGAACTTGCCTCGTTGCGTATTTCTGCATTTTCTTTTTATTTCATGTTGTATCTTTTGTATTCTAATAAAAAGCTTGGAGATGAATGATTTTTTTTTTCCACATTCAAAATTATAAGATTTCAAAAGACCTTATTGGTTGGTTTAAAATTCCAGAAACTCTGACTTAGGCCATTTGCACTGGAACAACAGATAAATAGCAGATTCAGCATTGCCCAGGGTAAACACTGGGGACTGTTAATCCGCACTTGCATTGTGTCTCCATGGGTTTCGCCTGAATACTCCTAAGAGGGGCATCTGAAGGGTTTGTATCTGCTCCTCAAAGTCCAACAGAAATATTTTCCGGCCCTACAGAATTTTAGTGTCCTTCCCCAATATAAACTCGTGAAAATATAGTTAATGGTACCGAACTGAACTCCCTCAGTTCGGAAACCCAACATGCTATCTATATATTATACCACACCACGATTTCAGCAGATCCCAAACACGCAATAATAGTAATTGATCTTTTATAATTATATCTGCCATATATCATAAATAATTACGAGCTGAACAATGACAGACTTCAGAGACAGCAATTTGAATAAATTAAAATAAATCTAAGAGCACATTAAATATAACCCAAAATGACAAATGTATCTTATACACGAAAAATACTCGTAAAATAGCATATGCAAATTTCTTTATTGATACATAATTGATTTATTTCAGTTACATTCTGAATTAATAAAAACATAATTTTATACAATTTATTTAAATAGCTTTTTGAATTCCTATTACTGATGTTTATGTTGTTTTAATTAGTAGTTTCTTACTTATAGTACTAAAAAAGACACTCTCTCACAAATACGTTGTTATGAAAAGAAACGGAATCTTCTATATTTTAGATTTAAAATCAAAAATTTCTTACCAATTATACAGTAGTGTTCAAAAACGAAAATGCATTTCTTACATTTTTTTATGAATAGGGCATTATAAATTTAAATTAGGCAAATAATGCGGTTGAAATGAAAGCAATTTTGAATGCACGAGTGATTCATTGTTTTTGCTATTGAAACATCCTTTAAGTGATTGCGTATTATTTTCAAGTATGCCTAGACGATTTCTGGTGTTATTGCAACAAATGTAGCGTAACAAAGCTAGACTCTTCTACTGTAACGAACTATATTATTTATTTGAAATACCTGTACGTACGCTCTGTATATATATATATATATATATATACACTGAAGTGATAAAAGTCATGGGATAGCAATATGCAAATTTTCAGATGGCAGTAGCATCGCGTAGAACAGGTATAAATGCGCAGTGCTTTCGCAGAGCTTTCATTTCTGTTCAAGTTATTCATTTCGTGATGATTCACGGGAATTACTTTGAACGCGGAATGTTAGTTGGAGCTAGACGCATGGGTCATGCCATTTGAAATCGTTAGGGAATTCAACATTCCCAGATCCACTGTGTCAAGAGTGTGCCGAGAGTATGAAATTTCAGGCATAACATCCCACCATGGACAGCGCAGTGATCGACCGCCTGCACTTAACGACCGAGACCGGCGACGTCTGCAAAGAGTCGTAAATTCTAACAGACAAGCAACACTGCGTCAAATAACCGCAGAAATCAATGTGGGACGTACAAGGGACTTGTCTGTTAGAACTGTGCGGAGAAATTTGGCTTTCTTGGGCTATTCCAGCAGAAGACCGACTCGAGTGCCTTTACTGACAGAACGACATCGCTTGCAGCGACTCGTGGCACGTGAGCATATCGGTTGGTCCCTAGATGAATGGAAAACCGTGGCCTGGTGCGATGAGTCACGATTTCAGTTGGTAAGAGCTGATGGTAGGGTTCGAGTGTGGCGCAGACCCCACGAAGCCATGGACCCACACTGTCAGCAAGGCACTGTTCAAGCTGGTGGTGGCTCCGTAATGGTGTGGGCTGTTTTTTCATGGCATGGACTTGGTCCTCTGGTACGACTGGACCGAACATTGACTGGAAATGCTTATGTTCAGCTACTTGGAGATCACTTGCAGCCATTCATGGACTTCATGTACCCAAACAACGATGGGATTTTTTATGGATGACAATGCGCCATGTCACCGGGCCACAACTGTTCGCGATTGGTTTGAAGAACATTCTGGACAATTCCAACGAATGATCTGGCCACCTAGATCGCCCGACATGAATCCCATCGAGCATTTATGGGACATCATCGAGAGGTCTGTTCGTGCCCAAAATCCTGTACCATCAACGCTTTCACAATTATGGACGTCTATCGAGACAGCATGGCTCAATATTCCTGCAGAAGACTTCCAACGACTTGTTGAGTCCATGTCACGTCGAGTTGCTGCACTTCGCCGGGTGAAAGGAGGGCCGACACGATATTAAGAGGTATCCCATGACTTTTGTCGCTTCAGTGTATATACGGTGTATTCAGTGTGTACGTACAGACGTGTAACCACGATTTTTTTTGGAAGGGGCTAAACAAAATAAACTGCAACCGTTTGAGAAGGCTCAATAGGTCATACTAAATTAAGAGTAGTGGGAAGTATATCTGAAGTCGAAATATCAATTTTAATTATTATTTATTAATCATTTTTAAATTGTACTGAATTTGGTTCAAATGCATAAAAAAGAGATTAAAATTTAAAATCGCTGCATAAAAAATTAAAATTTAATTTCTAAAAAAATGACATAAAATTTTAAATCATTTTTTTTTTTTTCTGTTTTGCCAGATCATCGATTATATCCTTTATGTTAACTTCAATATTGCGATTGTTATTCAATGAAGCCAAACCATTTTGTGCCCTATTGTGTTTCTCAAGTAGTTTTACGCCTTAGCAACATTGAAAAATATCTTTCATACACGCGTTATGACACTGATAGAGTGGTAAATATTTTAAATAACAAGTATATATTACGATATTTATCCTGCTGCATACGCCTAATACTTCCATTACGTTTAGAAAATTTATAGAACTACAGTTTTAATTTACTTTCTAAAAAGAGGTGCTAGTTGAAATGTTATGACATTTGCAAAGGTTGCTGTAACTTTTTTTCAATTTATGTTCATGGCAAAAGTGCATCAAATATTTGTAATATAGTTTTGTAATTAATATACCTATCTTTCAATTAGATCAACATTTTAATCTAAAAATGTTATAAATATTGTTTTTCGGAAAAAAATCTTCGATAAGGTTGATATTTGTTGGAAGAAAAATCACTATTTTTTAGTTCACACTTGAATTTTTGTGTTAAATCATTAACAGCAGTAAAAAGAATTTTTTTAATTAAATTTCTGAATCTTTGCAAATAGAATTAATGTACGCAATAACGTCATCAATAAAATTTAATGCAATGTAAATTTCATTAACGGATTTTTGTAGCAATTTCACAGAGGAAATATATACGCGAACAATTTATCTAATGCATGCAACGGTACTAAAAAGTTTGTTTGGCTCAAGACATGTAATATTTCAACAGTAGACGACGCGACGAGCCTGTGTCATTCCAAGACAATATTTCTTCCAGGCTGTGAACTATGGGACTCAAAGTGTTCTAGCAATATTACCACTGACTCGTGTCTTTCTATCCATCTAGCAGGACATAGCTGTCGTAATTTTCTCTTGTTAGATTCCTGAGCATATTCAATTTTTCCCATCAACTCATTTTGCTTTTTTGTAGTGTGAAAAAAAAAATTACAAATGTTATCAATTATGCTCAATGCTTTTCAATATCTTTTACTTTTATATAATTTCCTATTGCCAAATTCAAACTGTAGGATGATCAATGTAATTGAGGATTGAGGATGTAATTTTGAAATGATTGCTTGTATTCCATTAAATTTTCTACTCACGTGGAATGATGACCAATTGGCTAGCTCTCTTGGTATCTTAGGCTTCAGGTTGGCATGGATGACTGTTAGTGGCTCGGAATCCACGTTAAACTGTAGGTCCCGGTCTAGTTAGCCTAAAGTGTGCTAAAAATGACCGTAGAGCTGCAAACCAAACCACTCACGGAAGCTGCGCCATTGTAACCTTGTCCATATAAAAATCATAAATGTACTTCGTAATTTTTAAGAAATCCAACGATCGCATTCTCCAAAGTTTGTCCTATCGTTCTTGAAACAGGTAAAAATTGTTCGCTAATTTTATTTGCTTTATTTTTTACACAACAAGCGCATAAAGAAACTGTTCAATTGCGGGTATGCCACTGGTTTCGTCTATAGAAAAACACTCGAAGGAATACATGGCTGGCACTATCTGTCATAAAATTAATTTATTATAAACAGATATTATTTGGGTTTGAATATTTCGATTAATATAAGTAGCATTTCTGGCAGAGTTTTGAAAATGATTTATTATAACTGTATCACCTTCGTTGATTCTTTATTTAATAGAGCACTAAAATACCCTTTATTCGCAGTCGGTGCATTTTACAATTGAAAATTCTCCAAAATCTCTATGTACCGTTAAAGCAATACCTTGAAGACCACAAATAATAATTATCTTAATGCCTGGGATAATTTTCTGTTTTCGGTAGCATTACTAGTATAATGCACTATATTCATAGTCGAATATTATGTAACGCAAATCAATTAACCATTATATCAAATGAGTAGAATTTAATTTCTCTATATTTTTATATTGTAAATAAAGTATTTGTATTTTATTATAAATAGTTTCGTGTAATTAAAAAATTTTTGTTTGAACTTTACTACCAAGACAGTTATGAAAATAAATTTGAGATAAAAATAACTCGGCATGTATAATTTTTTAATAATCTGAATTATCTGAATAAAATGTTAGTAAAAATTTAATAAAAAGAAAAAAAAATATTATTTTTGCAAAGTATTAATACATTTTTAAAACACGATGATAGTGGTGTTTGAAAAGAATTAAATTTAACTGCCAGAAAAAAATATAGATAATTATGTATGTCAATATGCGTTTTGCAATCAAAATTTTCTGTAAAAAATGTATCTAATAAAAAAATATGAATAATTATTCCATTACTAATAACATTTAAAAATTTAATATCTTCTGTAGAAAATATTGATTAGAAGTTCGGATATCATGTTACAGAAAATCTATACCAAAAGGAAAATTTTGAGAAAAGTGCACAATAATAATTTTAACCCTATTATCTTTATTTGTAAATTATCATATTTTCAATTCTATTGGCTTAAAAGCGAATTGAAAATAGTTCTAAAACTGAAAGGTATAAACTATCAATTACTAGAATATAACAAAAAGGATTATTTTTATGTAAATTGACTTCTAGGTGCTCCAATAGACAACAATAGCAATAATAGCCATTATTTAATGATATCCAAATATCAAACAACATTCGCCATCAAAATTGAGTTCGGAATAAACGGCAGATGCGCAGTTAAAACCAAAATATGATAATTAATTATGAGTTAAAAACTGGCAATCCTAAATGTTGTAATAAAATGATTGTTTTATCCTCTAATGCAGAATCATTTTGAGGTAAATGCCTGTGTCTGCTTATCTCTCTGATTTCTTTGTTTTTCACATAAAAGGACAGATAGATTTTTACATTTGTAGAAGATATTAAATATTTAAAATTTCTTCTATAGAATCAATATATCTTCAATAGAAAATAATATATGGTAATCAATATATCTTCTATAGAAAATATTGATTAGAAATTCGGATATCATGCTACAGAAAATCTATACCAAAAGAAAATTTTTGTAAAAGTGCACAGTATTAATTTTAACCCTATTATCTTAATTTTTTTCTATTCTAATTGGCTTAAAAGTAAATTAAAAATAGTTTTTAAAACTGAAAGGCATAAACTGTCAATTACTAGAATATAACAAAAAAGATTATTTTTATGTAAATTGGTCTTATATTTTTATGTTTATGTATCTTCTAGTTGCTCTGAACATGTTAAGCATGCATTTAAATTATTTAATAATAGCCAACAATAGCAATAATAGCCATTATTTAATAATATCCAAATATCAGACAACATTCGCCATCAAAATTGTGTTCAGAATAAACTGCAATTGCGCAGTTAAAATAAAAAATTATAAGTAATTATGAGTTAAAAATGGCAATCCTAAATTTTATAATGAAATGATTGTTTTATCCCTCTAATGTACAATCATAAAAAATGATAATTAATTATGAGTTAAAAAACTGACAATCCTAAATGTTGTAATGAAATGATTGTTTTATCCCTCTAATGTGCAATCATAAAATGATAATTAATTATGAGTTAAAAACTGACAATCCTAAATGTTGTAATGAAATGATTGTTTTATACTTCTAATGCAGAATCATTTAGAGGTAAATGCCTGTGTCTGCTTATCTCTGATTTCTTTGTTTTTCACATAAAGAACAGATATGTATTTACATTTGCGTCTTCTGAACAAACTGTAAATACATGAGAAGCGAAAACAAAATTTTTCCGCATTGTTTTCTTTTACGAATGCGTGTGTCAACGATATTTGCCTGTTACGTTGTTGTCGGGTGGTCATTGAACCGGCAATTATCTAATTTATCAGTGAAATAGCTTATGTACAGTAAAAAAAATATTAAGGAAGCTCCGATAACCCGAAGAAAGCGATAAAAATACAACGCCAAGAACAAAATCCGGACGCGCTATCAGTAAACAACGCTTTTTTGGAGAACCACGCGCTTTCTCTTTCTCTTTCTTTTTTCTTTCTTTCCTTTCTTTTCTTTCTTTTCCTTTTCTTCAATCGAGGAGATAAAAAAAAAAAAAAAAAAGAAAGCAAGTAAATACAGATGAAAGACCTTCTTTGAAAAATATTTCAAACTGCAAGCTTCTTAAAGATAAAAATCAATACCACCCGGCAGTTTCGCTTTTTTGATTCTTATGACGGGATCTTTGACAGTTATTTATTAAATGCCGCATTATTGCCCTGCTCGTGCCTAACTTGACTTGCAGAGGATAAATGGGAGTTCGCAAGTTGGGATATGTATGAGCATGCGCCTGTCAAACACTAGGAGAAGTTAGAAGTGGAACTCAGAAGTTGCGAGAATCTTTTAAATACTGCTTTTTTCAATCTTGAAATCTTAATTTTTACAGTTTGCTAAGTTTTGTCGATCCTTTATAGAAACTGTGTTCATTACTTCCATATTTCATATATTTTGGAACTTTTATCTGTGTTAAACAACATTTCAAAATCATTTTTTTTTTTTAATTACGTCCAGGGCTGAGTCTTTTTTGACCATTTCAATGTGAGCAGCCCAAATGGACTGCACCGACGAACACAATTACTCATTTAGCACTACCCAGGGGCTACGTGTAGCTTGGAGATATGCTACGGACATGAGTAGCAATATCCACACAACGCTCTACGATCGACCATGACCTACGGTTTAAAGTGGATTCCGAACCACTACAAACACCCATGGCACCGCCAGGACTCGAATCCGAAACCTGTGGTAAAGAGCGCCAGACATTTCAAAATTATTTGACATTAATATTAGACTAAATACAAAATAGCTATAAATAATATTTCATATCATTGCGTATGCAAAAAAATGACAAAATTCAAACTCCATTTAATTTGATATGAACTATATTTTTTTTAACAATAAAGATTTTTCTTTACTATTCTGATATGGATTGATTTACTATTTTGTTTTTAAATTGTTAGAATCATTTTTTTCGAAATTCAAAAAAAAAAAAAAAAAAGTTTCTCTTGTTTAAAATCATTTTTTTCTGTTGAAATTTCTATAATCCTCTTAGCGAACGCAGATAGTTTTTTCTAAAAATTTATTTTGTTAATAATCAGCGTACTAGGTGTTTTCTTTCCGAAAATATATTTTGCAGTTTTTTCTGTCATTGTATAAATTTCTGTGGCTTATTTTTGAGTGACTTGACTGCATTGCTACTTCAAAACAATTGCGACCTTTGTAAATGTGACTATAATGCTAATATGTGCAATCGTCTTTCATTAAACCATCATCTTCTCTACCTATAAACCACCACCCTCATGCTTCCCATAAAAGATTATGATTGAACAAATAATAATAACAGAGCCTGCATTATTAATTCAAAACACTTGTGACCTTTTTAATTGTGGTTATATTGTTAATATGTGCTATCGACTTTCGTTAAAACATATTTCTATCCTCCTATAAACCGCCACCCTCATGCATTGCCATGAAAGGTGGTGATTTAACGAATAATAATATCAAAGACTGAATTATTAATTCAAAACAATTGCAGCGTTTTAATTGTGGTTATATTGTTAATATGTGCTATCGACTTTCGTTAAAACATATTTCTATCCTCCTATAAACCGCCACCCTCATGCATTGCCATGAAAGGTGGTGATTTAACGAATAATAATATCAAAGACTGAATTATTAATTCAAAAACAATTGCAGCATTTTAATTGTGGTTATGTTGTTAATATGTGCTATCGACTTTCGTTAAAACATATTTCTATCCTCCTATAAACCGCCACCCTCATGCATTGCCATGAAAGGTGGTGATTTAACGAATAATAATATCAAAGACTGAATTATTAATTCAAAACAATTGCAGCATTTTTATTGTGGTTATATTGTTATTATGTGCTATCGACTTTCGTTAAACCATCGTCCTCTCTTCCCTTAAACCGCCATCCTCATGCATCGCCATAAAAGGAGGTGATTTAACGAATAATAATATCAGAGACTGCATTATTAATTCAAAACAATTGCTACATTTTAATTGTGACTATATTGTTAATATATACAATCGGTTTTCGTTAATCTCTTCTATAAACCGCCACTCTCATGCGTCACCATGAAAGGTGATGATTTAACGAAAGTCACTGTATATATATTCCATACAAAAATTTTCTTAAACTGGCACCATTTATGGCAAAGCATGTATGTAGATGACGGTCTAACAAGGGATGACTGTACTTTATACAATGAATTTGAATTATTAAAGGATATATTTCCATCCAACTCCATACAAATTCAATACATGACATTTTTCTACCTTAATCTTATTGTATATTAATCTTATATTGTTGCAAAACTTTTACTAATGCACGTTTCTTTTATCTAGTTTATTATTCTGCATGTACAACATGTTTTGGTTTTCGTATTGAACGCAAAAGTAAATTAAAATGCCTTGTAAAGGTTAACGCATGAATTCAGTTGTGAATTGTAAGATCCTATTGTGCAATTCAAAAGGTTCCACCTCTAAACCTTGGCCTATTTTTAACGGTTCATCGGCCTTTTCCCCTTTCAAAAATATTTGTTAAATATTGAAGGTTTTAAAACGCTTTGTTTGTGAACTTTTAATGAGGAATGAACACACAAATTCAAATGTTAATTAAATATTCATAACTGGTGAAATATTTGTATCGTCATTTTTTGAAGTGTCTATCTACAACAATGCCGCCAGCGGATTGAACCTCAATTGCTCAATAGCGGCGCACATTGCCAAGAGTCGGAATTAGTAAAATATATATTCGTCGAGTAGGTATTTATGAATTTTTAAATTAAAAGATTTCCTTTAAGAATGATTGTTGTTTCATTTTAGTAAATATAAGGATTACTTACAATTGTTTCAAATATAATTTTTAGATATAGCGAAGATAGTTGTGATATACAGATAAGATATATAGATTCTTGAATATTTTAGTTTAAATTAATCATAATATTGCCCAATAAAAACAAAGTCCTAGTTCAGCTAAAAAAATTATTATTGCCATAATTACTGCTAGTTTGAGCAAAAAAAAACAACAACCACGGATTGCGGTATTATCAAACTGTTTTGAAAATTAATAGGCAATAAATGTTAACTCAGCAATAAAAAGTCATTTTTCATTGCATTTTGCTGAGTAATATACTAATTCCGTCTATTTCAAAATAGGAAACCTCCAAATTAAGCGAAATCAAATAAAAGTTAAATTGTAGTATTACATATACAATTTTCTAGAAGTATTCCAACAAGGAAGAATTGCTTTGTTTTGTTGTTTTTATCTGAAAATAAGCCATGTTGTGTTTTTTTCGTTTTAAGGAATGTTAAATTTATCTTGTTGCTATCTTTGCATGCACTTATTAAATTATGTATTAAAATGCTTTTGCAATTGTATACTTTGTATATTGTATTCTTTTGCATATTGTATACTTTCCTACAATTGTATACTTCGCATATTGTATACTTTCCTGCAATTGTATATTTTTACATATTGCATACTTTACTGCAATTGTATACTTTTTGGTATTGTATACTTTCCTGCAATTGTATATTTTTACATATTGCATACTTTACTGCAATTGTATACTTTTGGTATTGTATACTTTCCTGCAATTGTATATTTTTACATATTGCATACTTTACTGCAATTGTATATGTTTCGTATACTTTCCTGCAATTGTATGTTTTAAAATGTACTTTTAAATATGGCAAATATTAACATCATTTTGAAATTATCTCAAGCTGAAATGGTCTTTGTCTGTTTGAGATTATCTGCCCTGTTTCGAGCTCAGTAGTAGTACACATTCTATAACTTTCAGAATAAGGAAGGGTTCGGATTCTCACTGTATTCACAACTAAAAAAATGAGTAGATTTTGTTTTAATTATGATATAGTGTCTGTCGTTGGCTATTGGATTATGGGGTGAAGTTTTCTGACTTTTCTCTAATACGACATCAAATGTAGGAATAATACCCTGAACAGACTTTTCATATGGTATCAATTCCTTCACCGTCCTAGCAAACAACGTCAAACTGCAAAACCCAGTATTAGATGTCAACAAGTATAGTAAGTCCATGGGCTAACGTGAAGAAGTATTAGGAAAACATTTTAGTGATAATTCTGTCTGATACTAATTACTAGAAACTGAAATAATCGAATTTAAATGGAATATGAAGCATCATGAAATATAATTCAAATGCTTTACGATAATTACTTTAGTAATATCTGATAAGAACATTAGTAGACAGAGAATTATAGTAGTTTACTTTTTTGGGCGCCTTTTAATTTGCTTGAAACTAGACTCTAGGCACTCTTGACTAAGAGTGAGGGTGGAGAAGAAGAGTCGTCTTCCTGAAAGATTTTTTTAGAAAAACTTTCATATATTTATGACACACGAAAAAGAAAAAGAAAAAGAAAAAACATGCAGTTGGCTTGACTACAGGTGAAAGAATTTCTAAAGCATTTGTAGGTTTAAGATGTCGAATGCTGTAATGTTTTTATTTTTTATTCACTCAAAAGGGACTGCACACAAAATCAGCAAGACACTTCTGATGTAAGGTTAATCATAAGAATCTCTTCCTTCTGCTATCGCATGCCACCGATAGATTAAATACAGTTCATAATATACGAATGATAATTATCAGAAATACGTGTCTTATTGTGAAGACAATAATTACTGCTTAAGATGGCAATCATTTTAACTCGTTGGAAATGAGTGTGTATCAATGGAAGACTAATTGTCACACTCTGAACGTCAAGATACTAAAAGGTTATGAATGCTTTTGATGGCTTGTTGTTTTAAATAAATTAAGTTCAATTAGAAAATTAATTAATCAGAAAATTTGAGCAAGTCAATAATTTCTGGAAATTTTAATTTAGTATTTTAATGCATGATCTTACCCGACTTGTAGCCCAACGGCAACATATACAGAGAGGTCAGGTGTTAATCTTTTAAGGGTGCATCCCTTGCAGTTGCTACTTTTTTTGATGGTGTTTGTGACAGCGTATATAAGCATCTCGTATCAACAGCTAGGTTGCTGGGCCTACGTTCTCCGGTTTTCTTCCATGAGACGCGCAAATGCAGGGAAGTTACGGTAAAAGTTTTTAATTGTTTTGTTATTATTTTTTACAAAATTGAAAAGTTGGATCCTCACACTTAACGTAAGATTTTATTCTTGAAATAGTTAAACTAAATTCAAAAATATATTTAAATTATGGCAACTTTTAAAACTATTCTAGGCATCCGTTCATTCACATAGGTATTCTATAGAAGTAGTCATTCACATAGGTATTCTGTTCTGTAGTAGTATTTTAAGATGATGCTTACAGTGAAACATAAATTCGTTAAAAGCACTTCTAAAAATGTATTGTTGTGTCAGTGTCTTAGCAACAACGTTTTTTAATCATTAAGAACTTTGGCAATCACTGAGAGGCTCTTTCTATTCAGGAGCCAAATGAATATTATGAAGAAAAATACTTATTCCTGAAATAAATATTCTTATTAAATTCCCGAAAAGCATTGCTTAAAATGTAATGTCAACGCCTTAAAATGTAATTCGAGTTAGGTACCAAATGAATATTACGTATAAAAGCACTTATATAAGTAGTTAATTTGTAATAGTCTCTTTTGCATTAGATTGTCTGTATCTCGTTACTGTATTATAGTAGTCGCTCATTGTATTGTATTTTGCAGCCTTTGCAGTGAAACAAAAATTAGTAAAAGCACCGCTAAAAATGTATTGCGGTATCAGTGACGTTTTAGGAGCTGAACGAATATGTATAAAAGCACTTATACTATTACTTAATTTATGATGATCTCTTTCATATTGAATTGCTACAATGCTCATTGTATTATAGTATCACTTTGTTTTATAGTATCTAACTGAATTACGGCATTCGGTATTCCTCGCAAATCGTTAGCCAATTGAAAAACCGCTATGTACGACTGATCGACTACTTTTTCAAAGTTTTAATATTGGCAAATTTTGGGGAGTGGTTATTTTGAATAATAAAATGTGTGTTTGTACGTAAGAGCTATTGTTTTAATTATCAAATTTACAAACAACTCTTACCTATTGTACATTAATTTCAAATGTCCGTATTTAAAATGAAAATCCTATTGCGCGCCTTTTTTTTTTTTTTCTAAACACAGCGCACTGCCGAAGTGCAGATTAAAGATGGGAGTGTTACGATGTTTTTATTTTACTTCTGTGTTAAGATTTTTTTATTCTACTTCTGCGTTAAGATGTTTTTATTTTGAGTTTGTAAAAACAGAATTTAAAATTAGGTTTCTTTTTTCCAAATTTTAAAAATACGGAAATTAATCGAAGGAATGAAAATCCCTTTTTTTTAAAATAAGAATGCAGGAAAAGTGCCTACAAGTGAAAGAAAATTCTTTTTCATTGATATGTTATCCCTATTTGTTGAAGATTTGCTTTCCGGTGTTCTGCAGAAGTCTGTCGTCAAGAGGTTAGATTTAGTCCAAGTTGAAATAAAAAAACGATAAGGGAACGTAGGGCAAAAAGATTGGCTGGTTTTTACTTTTGAGATTTAGTATATATTGGGAGCTCTTATTAATGTCATCAGCGATATACGTTTACGATTGTTTGCAAAAAATCTATGAACAAGAACAGCATTTCGTGCTTAATCCCGATAGCATGGCACTGTGCTTCTTTGTCGGCGCATGGCAACAGGACTACGGACTTGGCTCGGCCCATATCTTATCATTCAAAGGGGAGAGGTAATTTTGTGTAAATAGAATTTTTTGGGGTGGAAATAGAGATATCACAAGGGTATGATTAAGTTTGTGGGCGTGCAATAACGCAAGGTTTCCTAATTGCAGGTGTGTGTATGAGACAGTTATTTTATTTGTACGTATTTATCTGAAAGGACTTTGTAGGACTGACAACCCTATCCTATCTGCTTAGGTTTGACAAACCTACCCAATAAAACATCTCCTGTATCCGAATCTGAAAGTAGGTAAGACGGCCTTGGCATACCATAGAGCTATTGCGCCAATGAGGAAGATTTCCGAAAATAAAAATAATATGCACATAACATCGGAGTTTCATAGGCTACAATGGAATTTTAACATTGAAAATTACATTAATGCTAGAACTCCCATTAGCTAACCATAGAAGTTACCGCTCCTAGTTTTGGAAACCTAAAAACCACGCATTATTGCTATTTGATGACTTTTTTACTAAAAAGTTTTGATAAAAAAAAGGACATAAGGTTATTTGCAATAAGAACTGTCTCTTTTGAACGTGAAAACTGACAAGAAATGAAGTAACCATATTTATTTTTTATTTCTGAACACATATTTCTCTGGAAACACAAGCACAAGGCAGAATTGAATCTCCTAGAGTGCACTCTTTGAGAAAGCTAATTATTTTGTGAATAAATTATTACTCTTAAATTATATATATTACTGTAATAATACTTAAAATGGCCGCTTTCTTTGTTTTTTATGTTAAACATTCTCAAAGCGCTCGCTTTGGCCAAAGATTGATTAATAACCACTCAACTTTCCAAAAGGATCATATAATCCATTATGTTGAATAATTGTACATTTAGTTAATATATAAGCTGGCAAAAGTTACTGTTGGGAAGGCAAGAGAAAATATGAATCAATTACTAAATATTATTTTAATTTCATGCTTAAGTATGTAGCTTCATTCTCGTAAAGAGCATTTTTATGTGTTATCTCATTTATGACGCACTTATAAGAAATATTTCGTTCTTCATTGCGAAGTAATAAGCTGTGAATATATGAAAACATCATTGGCTTAGATAAGTATTCTATTAGGTGTTATTCGAGAGGTAGAAATCAAAACTAAGACTGTACTGATTAGTGATAAGTAATTCAATCTCCATTACTTTCAACATATATATATATATATATATTTGCTCTCTGAATAACGTTTTCCTTTAGAAAACAACGCAACTCTTTATCATAAATTATATACACAGCTGGTTAAATTTCTTAAGCTATTGATTGTCTGATGCATCATCAGTTTTGTTTTTTTTTTTATTATTATTTTTGAAAAAAAAATATAACACTTTCGCCTTAATATGGCCATTATAATAAAAATAATTTATATCGCTAATAATAAATGTTGCAGGCAGTTGTTTACAAGTTTTACACGAAAATTTTCATCTACTTAATGAATAAACACGAGAATATATTATATTTGCTATAAATTATAAATTTATTTACAAATTTTTTATTATGATTGTCCGATACATCATCAGTTTTTTATTACTATTTTTGAAAAGGGAAAAATATAACACTTTCGCCGATATTATGGTCATTATAATAAAAAAAAACTCTATCGATAATAGTAAATGTTGCAGACAGTTGTTTACAAATTTTACTCAGAATTTTCATCTACTTAAATAATCAATACTATAATAGATTATATTTGCTCAAATTAATCATAATTTTTTATTAATAATAAATAGTAAATTTGATTAATTTTTAGAAAATCTATCTATGTATAATACTATCTTCTTCGACAAAAAGTGATAGTTTTACATATTTGTCGTATTCAATAATAAAAAGTAAAACTAAATTACTTTAAAAAGAAATTTAATTTTATTGATCACAATTACTTTATTATTGAACACAATTACTTCATTATTTTCTTTCTTGTCTTTCTTGCGTGTAACTTGAAGATAAGCCACGGACGCGGAGTAACAATGCCCCCGCAACGCTCTACGATCTTATTAGACCGGGACCTACGGTTTAAAGTGGATTCGAAACTCTACAAACATCTATGGCATCGCCGGGACTCGAACCCGAAACCTGTGGTACCGAGCACAGAGCGCTAGCCACTCGGCCATTCAGGCCAATTACTTCATTATTGAACACAATTATTTCATTATTGAACACAGTTATTTCATATTTTGTAGTTTACTTTTATGAACACAATTACTTCATATTTTGTAGTTTATTTATAAGCTTTTTCAAACGCAAGGTTATTAAAACATCTCGCTGGTGGTTTTAGGAATTCTGTATGATAATGATTATAACATCCTGCATATTGCTTTAACTTATTAATTGTGATTTCTAAATGGTTTCGGCATCAGGAATGGAAAGGTTGCAAAATAAAATATCATGTGAATATCTAATGTTTCATACGTAGAACAATTGCTGTGAATAACGAGAAAATGTGACCATTGAAACTGTCATTAATGAAAAAAATCTTGTGTTAGAGGGGATGGAAACATCACAAAATGTATCGAAAACTTTAAAAATCAAATTAGAATTATAAAATCCGGGCTTGAAGAAAAATTCTGGATTTTGAAATTCTTTCTGTATATTAAAGATGCTATAAGTACTTAAAATATTTTACACAATGAAACACCTTACAATCATAAAAAAATATTTTTTTATTAGCTTAAAATTTTTAATAATTATAACAATTAGTCTTAAGTATTAAAACAGTTGCATGCATTTCCACATATTGTTATAGCTTCATAAGCTAGTTTATAGGTTCTTCTTTATTGACGCAACTGCCACATGGTGGATATCAAGGCCGTCTGTCTAATTGCAGGTTTCGAGACAGGGGATGTTTCCCACGGGGGTAGGATTGTCAGCCCTATGCCACACAGCTCTACATTCATAGTACCTATGGCTTAAAGTGGATTCGAGGCACTACAAACATCCATACAACTCAAACCCGAAACCTGAGGCACCAAGTGAGCTCTAGCAGCCCAGCTTATTGATTAGTTCCTAATTCAGCAAAATAATTTCTCTGTGCCTTGTTTTAAATGTAAGAGCAATGAAATTTTTATTAAAATTAGCTATTATCGTCAGAACGATAGGAGACATCTCAATAATTTCTAAAGCCACGTCTCTTCATGCTGTGAAATTGCAGACTATGTGCCGTCTACGCTTTTACTTGTATTTGTGTTTTGCAACTCATCATAAATAATAATTTTTATTAAAGATAGAGTGATTATTAAAATAGTAGCATGGCATTGTTATATATAAGCATTGGTTAGTTCATAAAAATAGAGAGTAAAAAAAGTGAACGGCCAATTCAACAAAATAATGATGTCTTTCTCTGATGACCTATGGCTTGGTTTTTAATTTTCAAGAATCCAGCTTATAGATTGATTATGAACTAATTCCAGTTTTTTTGCCAGTTCAACAAAATAATTTTTCTGATTTTTTTGTTTTTAAGTTTTTTAATAACATTGAAAATTTCCTGTTAAAAATAAGCTATTATTGTCAGAACTATAAAAGGCATCTCCAATATTTTTAGTTTTCATACGACAACCACTTCTCTTCATTCTGTGAAATTGCAGACTAAGTGGTGTTCATGCTTTTACTTGCATTTGTGTTTTTGCAGCTGATCATAAAAAATATTATTTTATTACTTAAATTTTTTATAATTATAACAATTATATAGATTACCATGTATTGTTATAGCTTCGCATAAAATAGTTTATGGGTTAGTTCATAAAAATAGAGTGAAAAAAGGCGATGGCCAATTCAACAAAATAATTTCTCTGATGCCTTGTTTTAATTTTAAAGGCATTGAAAATTTCCTGTTAAAAATAAGCTATTATCGTCCGAACTATAAGAGACATCTCAGCAATTTTAGTTTTGTTCTTGCGACAGCCACTCTGTCATCCTGTGCAATTGCAGACTATGTGGTGTCTATGCTTTATTTGCATTTGTGTGTTTTGAGACACCTTTTTGTGTACAGTTAAAAAAAAATATTATTTTTAGTTTCAAATTGTTGAATAATTGTAATAATTAGGGCTTTGATTATTAAAACAGTTACATGCATTTCCGCGTATTATATATCTTCATAAGCTAGTTTATTGGGTAGTTCATAAAAATAGAGTGAAAAAAGGCAATGGCCAATTCTACAAAATAATATTTATGATGCCTTGTTTAATTCTAAGAAAATTGAATTTTAAGAGCACTGAATCACTCATCAGCATGAAGAAAAACCCCGGATTTTTGAAATTCTTTCTGTATATTAAAGATGTTTGAAGATCTTAAAATACTTTTATACCATGAAACACCTTACAATCATAAAAAAAAATTATTATTTCATTAGCTTAAAATTTTTGAATAGTTATAACAATTAGGCTTGATTATTAAAACAGTTACATGCATTTGCATGTATTGTTATACTTCCCGCATTAGCTAATTTATTGGCTAGTTCATAAAAATAGAGTGAAAAAGGATTGGCCAGTTCAATAAAAAATTTCTCTGATGCCTTGGTTTTAATTTTGAGACATTGAAAATTCCTGTTAAAAATAAGCTATTATCAAGAAACGATAAGAGACATCTCCAATAATTTTTAGTTTTCTTCTTGCGACAGCCACTTTTCATCCTGTGAAATTGCAGACTATGTGCCGTCTACGCTTTTACTGGTATTTGTGTTTTTGCAACTGAAAGAAAAACAGTCCAGGGAAAAAAAAGCGAAAAATAGCTTTCTTTACATATTCTTTTACTAATATTGGAAAAAGGTTTTCGAATTTTGCAAAGTTCGGAATTCGATTTCAGTTTATTTATTCGTGAAAATGTCTTCGCCCATTTTCAGTTTGTAAAAATATAGTAGCCGTATTAAGTCTCGATGGAAATTTGGTTATTTCTGAAATTAGACTGATCACGAGTATGCTATAATTTTCTTTATTTTATCGTGTTACAGGACGTTGAAATCATAAAATTTTAATTTCATGAATTTTAGTTTTTATAATGCAATTTTTCTAAAACCGATTAATCAATTTTCTTATATAAACATATTAAAATTAAGTTTTTCTTGATAAATTAAATTGTGAGTTTGTTGTTTAGTTTTAGTAATTGGTAGTGTTAAGTAAAATTAGTTTTCTGTTTTATTTATATATTTCTTTAAGCCCGTGCAAGTGTTCTTTGCTTCACAAATTAAGCTTAAAGTGAAAAAATTAATTTTAGCTGAAATTTTATGGTTGAATTATCAATTACTATTATACAAACAATTTCTAGCTTGGAATGTCAAATTGCATTCGTAATAATTTTTTTGAGAATTATTTTTTAATGAATTTTGATGAGTTTCGTTGTTTTTACAACAATACCAAACGCTTTTAATGCTTGTAAATAAGCTTCTAAAAATTCCATGCTAGAAGTTGTTAGTATAATAGTAATTATTAAATAAACAATTATTATTAATTTTTAAGTATAAAATTTCAGTTAAAAATTTAAAACTGTCTTGAAAGCAGCATTTTAAGTGTTTTAAAAAGGAATATACTTCAACCTATTTTTTGCGTGATTTTTATATTAAAGAAATTATAAAAGCCTATATTAATGGGAGAAATATTTTAATAAAGAGAAATATATAAGTAAATAAGTTTTCGGGTTTCTCCCAGCAATGCATGTGG
>BPLR01004985.1:0-36305 GCA_021605095.1 Caerostris extrusa
TATGCATATTTGCGTGGTTATGGGTCTTTCGACGCTTAAGTTCACTGGACTCAGTAGGGTTTTCCTGCAATCGATAAGATATATGTATATATATGCGGCTAGCATATAGCAATTTTCGAATAGCTGCAGCTTGAACACGAACTCCTTCCTCTAGCCGAAATTTCGTGCTGATGTAAAAACACGGAGAATGCCTTTATGTTATCAACTCCGTTGGGCCGTGTCAATAGCGTAGTCATCTGTAGTATATAAAAGTTGATATGTCGTATATGGAAGTAGTAAACCAGTAAGGCAAACAGCAAAACTGTATATAAAGCATATAACGCTGTTAGCGTATATTATTGCTCACCGAAATATATCCAATTTATTATTAATTGCCACTGATGGCGCTGCACGTTCGTGAGTCGTCTACGAAAGTAGTTGATCAAGAATAGCACGCGTTGGCGTAATCTTTTACACGTATTTTGCTTTATTTAGTTGTTATTGTCAGCGCAATTCTGTGTTTATTAATATATATAAATAAATAGATAGACATGATAGATGAAATAGATGATCTTTAAGATTGCTTTTTACCTGTGTTGCTTGTTGTGCATTATTTAATTATCTGTACATTATATTTTGTTCACTGCTCATACAAATGTCAAATTTATGCCTATTAGCTTGCAATAAGACCTTCTAACATTTCAAATGCCGAAAGCCCCTTATTTATCATGCCGAACATACTCATTACCACTGTCGATTCTTTTTTTTTCCAGCAAAAATTTAACAAAACAAGAAGATATCATTGTTTTTATACCTAAACAATGCTGAAAGCCCTCTCTGTTGGCGGTGTCACTGTGCTATCATTGCATTACATACTTCTGATGATACCCAATAAAAGCCTACCCCAGAATGAATGAGTTTGGGCCTTGAGCTGCCGGCCCTCATCTGCCTTCTACCACAGACTGGTCATTCTAACATTTGAAATCCTTTTACATTCTTGCATGTCAAAACAGTATTTTACTGAGCAATCACCATGTCGTAGTGCTCCTGCTATTGGGCAGTATACGATCACTGAGTTCTACTGTCGCTGTTGTAAAAAGAACTAATGAGTTTCCTGATTTGAATGAAGAGCTACTGAAGAAAGGAGCAGTGTATTAAGATCAAAAAAGTTCCAAAGTATATTGAAGATTTATGTTGTAAGGCCTAAAATAGCAACGAAATTACTATTTTCCGGCATTGAGCCGGGTGTCATCGCCAATAAGCCTCTGCCTTCGACGGAGTTGCACTCAGTCGATTCAATATGTTGTGGCGCGTTACATATAAAGTCATAGTCGGGCTGGATGGGCAAAGATGGAACTTCATTGGCTACGTTTCCTCCTTTTCAAGTGTTCCTTCCTCAGTTCAAATTCCTCAACTCATTGTGACAGTGGCCCTTTCTATGGGTTCGTGCGGCTCTTTTATACCTTCCGTGGGCCCCTTGCACTAGCCAGCATTGTATTGAGCTGCAGATGGAAGTATTTTGACAGATGTCTCCGTCGCTTAGACCTTTTGGGGTGGCTTGTCACTGAGTGCCTAGCCATAAGGAACATCCTCAGAACAATGCTTGAAATACTTCAGTTTAGTGATTTTGGCTAGTCAGTCTGCAGTCTCCTGTACTTTCTTCAACATTGAAACTGCACATTGATTGATTTACTGGTGACAGGTCTGAAAATAATGAAAAATAGCACAATTATATTTCTACTGAATAAAACCTGTAATTTTCTCATAAATTATCGATTTTAAAGTTTTACAACCGAATGAGCATTCGCATATTTTTAATGTTTATAAAAAAGAATATATCGATGCAGAGTAAAATAAATGATCGGACAGGTCAAGATAAACCAATTTTTTTCTCTGAAAGCTCCATTATATATTTTAGAAAAAAAAAATTTTTTTTTATAATTGAACTGTTACTCTTGATAGTAAGAAAATAGTATCAATATTTTATTAAAATTTCCTCTTTGTGGCCTCATTTAAAATTAATATTTTGAGATACTATCATATAATAAATTGGGATAAGCAATTAGTTGATTGATTACTGAGCTTAAAGGAATTGCAATATAAGAGCAGGAGCAGTCTATTGCAGTTGTGGCTGATTTTCTGACTGTCATTTGGTTTGTTTTCTCATTTAAGCACTTGTTTTTAAAATATTTCTTGCTATGTGTCGATTTTGTTTGGATTTTTAATTATAAAGAAATAGTTATTAAGTCAGCGTTATATTATAGCTCTTCCTCCACTTAAAAAGCAAATTGTACTAATGTCTAAAATTAGCCCACAACATTGCTTGTAAAAGTTGATCATCTCAATATTCAAATAGCATGAAATAGGTATTTAATACCATTCATTTATTTAATCATAGTATATATACTCTGTATCTTAAATTTTATTTTCATCTTTCGAATATATTTGTTATCTATTTTCACCATGTTAGAGTTTGGAATACGTCTTCTTGACAATGCAACCGGTTAATACTGAAGATTAGAGCTGTATTTTCGATTTTTTAATATTCTGATAATTACTAATATGCAATAACATTGATTTGTAGTTCACGCTGCTTGCGATTTCGAGATAATGATGCTCTTCTTTTAGTAGGGCCACAGCAGGCACTCAATGCTCTACACCCACATTAACTTGATCATTAACCACAAGATCCATATGGCGGCATTGAAATTCAATGAGAAATAAAGTCACTTTTATCAGCCAGATATATGGGATTGAGGTGGGCACGTGGGGGCTCAGGGGTAGCAATGCATGGTTGATATGAATATATTTGTTATAATAATATTATGAAAATGCATGCAGGTGAAATACCATTGGTTAAGGATAATTGTTATATAGTCATTAACGTTGCTTCTTGTTGCTTTCATTCAAATTAGCTCCTACCTTGAAAGCATGATAAGAAGCGGGAGTTTTGGAAGAAATACATTGTTACTTGAAATGAAAGATTATGTTAAAGAACCCGAAATTACCAAGAATAATTACCCTCCATAATAAATAGCATAAATAAAAGAAAGCTATCAACATGTTTTCTTATTTGTAAATAAGGGTAAAATAAAATTTTTTTTACCATTTGCTTATGAAGCTCTGTGCAATGAAACGAGATCACTTGAAAGCCTATAACAATACTACTCAAGAATACATTCGATTCTTCATGCTGGCCTCTGCATTTACACTTGCTGCCTAGTCAACATAGTTTTTATCTATGAAATGTATATAAAATAAAAATATATTTTAACAGCTTGTCTAGTATCTTGGAAGGTCAAAACACACGTTTAACTTTGTTGATTTTACTTGGCTAAATAAAATAGTTATTGAAACGTTTTTCAGCCTACTTCATTTATTAGCCAATCAGCCGCAGATGGTCGCCCCACCAGCGTCAGACATTACGAAATACACCAATTTGCATGTACTACCATGCAATGGAAAGAGTGATGAAAAAACTTGGCGTTACCCGAACAGCTCTCATCATTTTCTTTGGCAGGCAATGGCGTGAAAAGAAGAGAGAGCATGAATGATGAACGGCGGCTGTCACGTACTAATCACTGTAGCCCTGCAAACAGAGTCACACTTCAAACGGTAGCATTGAAAAGTTCCTTACGAAATGCATTTAAAAGGCCTCATCATTTTGTAATTGGTGAAGGAGCAGCAGTCTATATGGAGGGAAGAATGGGCGAAAGCCAGCTTGAAAATTTTTTCTTCATTCTGAGATTTTTATCACCTTTCTTTACAAAATATATTTTGTTGCTAGTGAAAATAATGTAGCCAGGCCCATATTGCGCAATTACTCCACTCAAAATTAATGAGCCAGAGAAAAAATTAACTTGATTTTGCTAAAATAATACCTGTGAATATAAGACAGATATTCATTGTTATAAAAAGAAGGGTCATATGAGAGTTATTGATATATATATAGTGATATGGTATATGTTATTGATATATATATTGGACTACATCTCCAGTGAATCGGAGTAAAAATGAATGAACGTAACACAAACATTATTGGCAAACACACCCAAATGGGCGAAAGAGGGAGAAACAAATGCCGCACAGTAGAACAAATAGCTCTTTTGAATGATTTATTTTTATTTCGCTTGTTTATATATTTTTATGTTTCATTTTTGTATGATGCATGCATTGTAATGTCAGTTTAATATTGCGTTATAGTTATCTATGTTTACATAATAATAATAATTAATAGTAAACACAATAATAATAACTTCATTATTGGAGAAAGAGCTCAGGGTCTACCAATAGGGGATACATGGGCACAGGGCCCGTGAGTTAGGCATGCATTAAAGTACCCGAGACTAGCTAAGTTGCCATTCCGGAGAGTTTAAAGTGTATATATTATCTGAAAAAATTCGTTACTGAATTTCAGGCTGTGCTCCAGAGCAGTGAAAATATTACTGTCCACGCAGTGGTCCCCGGCAAATTACAGGTGATGGGCACTCCCAAATTACTGATTGAGCACGAGGGGCGCCCACAATAGGGGAAGTTGATCTCTCGATCTGCCGTTATGGAACGGAAAATGATCATGTCACTGATAAAAAAATCGTTCTATTGAATTTCTCGATAATATTGAAGTAATAGCATTTTCGGCTATAAAAGTGAAGTGGAAGGCTAAGAGTTGGCGATGTTAGGCTGTAAATCAACAACATGATACCTTGTCATTGCCCACGCTGAAATGTTTTATGTTGCCAAACATTATCTACCTTATATATATAACAGCGGATTTGCTATGGGAAAAGTTTTTAACACGGGGCTTTACTTCATATATGTATATATATATGTAAAAGTAATTTGGCAACGTGTGTAAGTTGCAAGGGTTGCTGCAAAGAATATCAAAGCCAGTTAAAGATTAATCTTCAAATGTGAGATGAATACAAAATTGAAAAGGGTCCAAACATTATAAATACAAGCTGAAGGAAGAAATACATAGAAAACAATACTTCAAAATAGCATGGAAAACCATGGTGAATAGGAAGATTTGCATTCAAGCTGGCCCAGGCTGATTGATCCAAAGTAAACTAATATTACAGTAATTTTTATATCATTTGGATCATACTTAGTTAAATTGTATAAACCACTGTACTGTGCCTTCAAAAGTGCATCATCCATGATTTGTACATGTAATGTTTCCCAAATTTCAGATTACCTCACCAGTTCAAGGTTGGTTGGCCACACAATGCACAATTTACATAAATCAGCAGAATAAAATAAAGAATTTGTTGAGCCAATAGTTAAAATGTTACCCATTGTTTTACCAGGAGATTGCCTATTGATAAAAGAGAATTCTCAGCATTGCTGTTCATTCTGATTGGATAGAATGCCCAGTATCAAAACAGTTCGATTCACTTGGAAGGAACTCACGTGAGCAGGTTGGTTGAAAAAGACGATAGCCTGATCTTCTTTTCAGACCACATTTTCCATGCAGCTCAACTTCAGGCCGGCGGGGCAACGCTGCATTAGGTTGGAAACAGCGGCCGACAAAGCAGCAGCAGAGAGATTGATGGCGTTTGGGACGTTCGCTGGTCTTCTTCTCAATGTATAGCAAGAAGCTCCAGGTTCCCACACGATGCCTCCTCAGAAGAAACAACCAGAAAAAGCAGCAACGATGATTATCCATGGTGTCTTAAATTTCCAACATATGTGGAGAAACCACTCAAACACCTGTCTAATGAGCTCAAATTTGACATGCCGAGTAGCGGGGAACATGGTATCAGTGCCTTCCAAAAGTTTATTAATGAGGTAGCATGCCAGTGTGGCTGCTTGCCAATCGAATGATAGCATGAGCCGCACCCAATGCGCGTTCACGCTTGATGAAAAATGACTTACATAAAACATCACAGACGCCGTTGTTTAAATATAGTTCAAGGTTGGATGTACCAGGAACTTTACCTTGACACTGCCAAAATGTTTCCCTCCTTTCTTGTTTTCAGTCATTTGAATTACAGATGAAAGGTTTCCCGTTACTTGAATATGACATTTAATATTTGATTTTGACCATATGTATATATGTAGTATATATATGTATTTTCCATATATAATAGTTGGCCTTTTAATTCAATATCTATAAAATATGCTTCTTATTCAAAAGTATTCGTCTAAGCCTTTCTTGGGCCCAGATATAAAATACTATCTTTCGATCAATGCAACGAAGTTGTACTCATTAATAGTGGTTTCTTTTAAAGGCTAACGAAAAAGTTCTTCGATCATCCACTAAGCGGTGTTTCCGATGGTCGCAGGCCAGCGACCGTTGAGGAACATATTTCATTCATTCAACCTCTCAGCAACAGCGCGGCATGGAAACATCTTCAGCTAAAATCGTGGAGCTTGCTTGCGCCCTCGAGTTTGCTTCCAAATAGTAAAATTCCTTTATCTTCTCGTATAATATATATAGTAGCCGTGCAGTACCTATAGCACCTAAAAAAGGATCTGAAAAGCAGTGGTGAAACGACGGTGAGCCGTACCGAATGTATCGTTTAGCAGCGCTCCCGAATGCACCCCAGATATTTTTAAATTTACTTCAGGTAGAATGGAGAAGAAGGGCTCAGAAAGATCTGAACAAATAGCAACTGTTGTTACTTACTCATCTCAGTACTTTGAAAGAAAGGAGGTGTTTGCTTGTGCTTCTAAGACATGACATTTTGAAAAACAAACACAAATTCCTCAAATAGCTCTATGGAATAAAAGGAATATTAAAAATAGCAAACTTCGTATTTGTTAAAAACTGGTCATAAAACATGTTTCAGATTTCCATTCGAAATAGGCAAATGAATAGATTTCTTTTGTAAAAAGGTGTTAATATATATTTTTTGAATTATTTGCTAAATGCACTATTATGGTATTATAGCCTATGCAGTAAAGCTTCTTCCCTGTTTTTTTCTAATTTGTTTTTCTTCAATTAAAATTTAATAACCATTTATATGAGCAAGTATTCTTTAAGTTACCATTCCTTTTTCAATTAAAAACGCAAATATGAGGCGGATAACACAGTGAATAGCATTAGTATAGTTCGACAAAGTAATAGTTCTTTTGTCAGCCTGAATATTGACTGAAAGCTGAGACATTTTGACTCCTTTTGTACAAAGACTGCTTCTGTTAAAAAGTTGAAAAGCTGTTTTACTGAGCTTAAAATTGTATTTTCAGATGTACAAAAGAATTCTTGATGAACATTTTTAACGAACAGGTTCATGTAAATTGCCAAAATTGGGAGCCTATATGCTTAAGTATTCTAAATAAAGTTCATTATAATATTTAGGTTCCCCCATAGCTTGATTGAAATTAAGAACATTTAAATTTCTTCATTTCTGCACGTCATTTTTTTTCATACCAGTCAATTTTAACAAGTTTTATTTTTTTAATTAATGATGGAACAATTATCGTGCCAGTCATCTTCAAGGGGAAGAATGAAAATCCCGAATATCAGATGAGTGGTTTTTTCGTTACACTTGGAAAGGGAATTATAATCGCACCAGACATATATACATATATATAGATGATACACAAATACATATATATATATGAAATTTCTCTATGCTTAAATGATATTTCCATAAACAGATGTTTCTTATCTCAGAAGCATGTGCCTCCTTGTTCAATAATGCATTATAAAAATATGTATCTTTCGGGCATGGATATTTCAGAAGTGTGGCCTTCACACAGGTTTTTTAAAATAGTAAATAGGGTCTTTCACAGACGAAAACCTGGAGTATTTTAAGCGGCATTGAAAGAATGAGTTGAACTGTATCCTATGAGTTTTGCAGTGAAATAATATATTTATTCATCGCAGCTGAACGTGAGTAGATCTCAGTGCCAGCATCCTTGGGGCTGTACTTGGCGCTGGTGGGCTGGCGCCCCGTTGCTCTCAAATAGTGCCCTGTTGGCTTCCTCCAGAGACATGCTATCGCCCGTGGTGTAAAATAAAATATCGAAAAATCTTAAATACTCAAAATGATCAGAAAAAGCGTAGAATAGCTATTTGTTATGCCTGAATGTACCACCCCATTTCATAAAAGAAGATACTAATTTGAGCTGGTAGAAGAAGACCTCGTACAGGTCTTTGTAATATTCTTGTTACCAATATTTTGTAAGCAAGAAGATGCGCTCAAGTTCTAAATATTTATGAATGCAGTTCGAATGGGAATGCGCATAATATTAAAAATATAAAAATCCTCAGATTTTGCTGAAAATCAGAATGAAAACAAGGTTTCAGATTTTTATCAGAAATATAAATGAAAAGATTACATTTGAAAGAGATTTTCTGCTTTTTTGAATTATTATGGATGGGTCTGAGTTTTATCATTAGTACTTAGAAAAAAAGGTTCTTCCTTTTCCTTATATTTTTTCAAATTTAAAATTTTTCCATTAAAATTTGAAAGTCAACCATTTATATGCATGGAAGTATGCCCATCTTGCTTATTCGTTTCTTCATTAAATGTGTGCAATATATCAAACATATGATCATGAGTTAATAGTACCATACTTTTTTCTCCAGCTACTGGATAAATAGGCTTTTTATCAATATACTGGACATTGGATTCGAAACTTTAATTATTTTTAATTTTCTTAATAACAGAAAACTCTTTCTCAATAGAATAAGCGACTTTGTTTTCATTAGTATTTTAGCTTAATGAACATGTTCCTGCAGACTGATAAAAATTGATATATACATAGCAGTCATAAAATAAAAATATAAAATGGGTCAAAAAATATAAAATAATAAAAATATAAAAATGTCAGTGTCATAAAATAAAAAATAAAAATATAATATAAAATATAAAAATAATATTTACAGTCTAAATAAATTTATAATTTTCATTCATAAAACATGCTCTTGCCCGGAAATAAAGAATATAAACCTTATTTCCAGATTTGTAAATATTATTTTTCTAGAAAAGAGAACATGATATCTAAATTTAAAAAATATTTACATGTACTTTGATATATTTGCTGGATCTTCCTTGAGTAACATTAGACTTTTACCATCATTTGAAAATATGTGTCTTCATCATTTATATTGTAAAAGTAGCTCAATTTCGTTTCCCTGAATAATTCTGAGTTTATCTAATGCATTCGCGACTCCACCATTAATAGTATTTTTGTGGTACTGCGGCATTTGAAAATTACTTTTGATCATCCATTCAGATTTGAAGAGCCTTGGAGAGATTTCTACATTATTTCGAGTTAATTTGCCGTATTCAAGATCGGGCGAGATAGGCGAACAGGCTTCCACCTTCAGCTACCATGTGCTGGGAAGGCTTGGGGCTGGCTGCACTTGGTGTTAGAGCGCCTGCATTTCAAATAGAAAGTCCCTTTTCTCTGATAATACGCAAAGATAAGATGTAAATGGATTTTGTCGGTTTGAAACCTGAAAGCAAACGACGTAAGAAGGTAAATGGAAGCAGCGAGTTATTTAATTAATGGAATAAAATACATTTTTATAAAGGAAGATAGCCTAGCCTTTATAAAGCTGGGTGTATACAGTGTTGTATATTATTCAAAAATATGTTCTTTGATATTCATTTACTTTTATTTTGAAGTACTGCTTGTTGTGCTCTAAGAATATGAAAGGGGTGAAAGACGCAAAAGTTCAATACCCTGGGAATAAAAACGTAATATTAGAAACATAAACAGCCTTGCTGAAGGTCGTGAAAAAGATGTTTCAGATCATCTGTACTGAAAGATTTCATTTGAAAGTGGAGTTAATAAGGTATTTAAAATGCATTTGAGCAATCAAAAATTTGTTTATACGAACGCGTTTCTTGCTTCTATCTTTTCGCATCATGAATATCACAGTGGAATTTTCGTGCCAGCACAGGAAAATTCGACAAGATAAATTGGTCCCGAACCAGTTTTTGATCTTCCCAGTTTACCTTCTTTAATAAAGACTACTTTAAAGAAGTCATGTTAAAGCTGAGTTTGCTTTACTGCTTCAAATAAAACTGTATTTTCGAAATAAAATAGAATTTGGATGAATTTTTAAAAGGGAACAAGTTCCCGTAACTGACGTTCTGATGATGTATGTGTTTAAATAATAAAATATATATTTACTAATTATGTTTTGATTGAAATAAACAGCTTTCTTAAATTTTTCTGTTACCATGAATTAGCACCCGTGAGGTAATGTCGCCTTTTCACATAGCCTGACAAATGGGCTTACAATTTTCTGGTTGTCACTCAAGAACAACGTTCTCAAACTTGAAGTCGCGGCTCTACGCATCTGAAAGTGACTTCAATTATAATCCCTGTATTAAGGCACAGTAAGCAAAAATTACATGTAAACACAAGTCTTTTACCAATATTTTATGTTAGTTCAAAAAGCATTAGTCTCCTTTCAATAAACAGATAAAAAGATGATCAGAGTTTCGTGAGAATTGTACCATTAATAGTATTATTTTTAAAATGCGTACGAGCCTCCCAGCCCATCATTCATTCAGACGAAAATTTCTGAACAGCTAAGCGTTGGTTTGAAATAAGGATCGAAAGAGCATTTCAGGTGGCTCACATTCTTTTTCATTCCACCTTCAGCAACAACGCTCAGTTAGCATCCGGCTGCGCTTGGCTTATAGTTGAATTCTGAAGGCTCTCAAACAGAAAAGCCCTTCTGCACTGTGCAACGATCCTGAAAAAGGCGACGTAGATTTGAAAATGTGCGTGCATCACCTGAATGTCGAACCTTACCTATAAAGAGGATACCTGTCTCCATTTCAGGGTGGAATGTAAGAAGAAAATATATTATATCTCAAAAATATAATTCTTTTGCTGCTTTATGCATTTTAAGAAAGGAGGTCGTCAATACATACGAAGACGAAAACATCACGTTCAGCCTATGGAATAAAAGGGAATATTGTAAATATAAACTTTCAGAATCTCCAGTTAAAACTGAAAAATAAAAATATTTCAAATGAAATAGCAAATGAAAGATCTTCTATAGAAAGGTAAAAGGAATATATGAATATTACAATGTACTGTTATGTAGTAATATATCTTCAGGGAAAAAATTTTTCCTTCCTTAATTTTTTCAATTTGTTCTTTTCACCAGGCCCCAGGCCAACCATTTTATATGAACGTTTTTATTCATCCTTTTAAAGCCTCCATCTTTCTTCATTAAAACGAGTGATATCAACATATGGGAATTATCCTCTTTTTCTTGTGTCTGACAAGATAAATGGGGCTCTTTATCACCTGAACTTTGATTCTCGTTTCTCATTGTTTTTTAATGCTTTTTATAATAAAAGACTACTTTTAAAGAAAAGGAAAGCTGACATTTGTTCCAATAAAATAGCATTTCAGAGCTAACTCCAGCACCAGGATGAAGTGCAGCGAATATGTCTTCAGAATTGAGAAAATTAAATATGTCAACAATAAGATAAGAAATACCAAGCCAGCTCTTATAGCCTTGATCAAAGAATTTTCCATTACTTATATTAATTATTATTATATTTTACTACTTGTATTTTGCCGAGGCTGGGGTGCCTGGTGGCTCAGCAGCCAGTCCCAGTGGCGTTGGCGGATGCTTGCCTGGAATTCTCCCAGCCCAAGTCCCGGTCTGTCACCGTGGGGTGACCAGCAACTGCGGTTTCACTCCCTGCGGCAGCGAGCACTAAGCCAGCGTTAGCAAGATCTCAAAGATCGCTGTCCAGCAGCTCTGAGCGCCTGGCGCTGGCACCTCGCAGGCCTGGGCCTGAGCTCGGGCGGCATCATGGTTGCTTCAGTGGTACTGAACTCTCCCAAACCAAGTTCCGCTCCAATATGACGTAGTGTTCGGTCCGCCGACACGCCCCTGCGCGCGCCAGAGCACTCAGCCATGTCTAAGACCGTTACCAGCCGCATTAGAAAGAAAAATCTCACTTCGTATTTATCTCAGGCAAATGCATATCAAGTTTGGTCAATGTCTGCTTGGTCGAGTAATATACAAAAATGGGTAAATATTTTGAGTTGAGAAAAAGCACAATATATTTGTTTCTGACTTCCTCAAAAATATGTTGACATCAAAGAACTCATTTTTCTGGTTTTATGCCTTTTTTTCTGTCCCACACCTCATTTTACATCTGTGTTCATTGCACCATTACTTGTGTTTGTGCTCGTTTTTGTTTTGCAAATCTTTTATTTTTTGTATAGAGTTTGCTTACAGTTTTTTTTTTGGCCCATAAAGGAAAACATTGCCGCCGCTTGATGTTAACTTTGAGTCAAAGACCGAGAACAAAGACCTTGAAATATTTTAATTTAATATTTTTAAATACATTTTTACATTTTTTTTTAATGTTTAAAAATGAAACAAGCAGAATGTTATTTAAAATAAAGCTGCAGCAAAATAAAAAGAAGAAGTCAAAAAACTCTTATGTCACACCTTTGAAATATCTCGGTTATCTCCAGATCATATTTTATAATTCAGATATTCATCTTCCATGGGTTCATTCAGGAGGTCAAATTTGGGTGTATTGATATAATTTATTTATTTATACACCTTCTGTTTAATCTGAATTTGACAAATGCAAATCACACACTCGACAGCGTAAAAATAAAGGTTATTTTTGAGTGGCACTAAGATGAACCTCACTGGCAATCATGGTGTGATATCATTGAATTAAAATTAAATATTTATTTAAATGCCATAGTCTGCATGCATATTTTAGTACGATTGCTGCCCTTGTAAGGCTCATGCTGAGATCTTGAGAAGAAACTCCCGACAGTCAAGAAGACGCTTGTCACAGTCACCATTGACCTGCTCGCTCATGAAGAGATGCAATAGATAAATTTCATTGAGTGATTTGAGCAGCATTGGCAAACAATTTTTCTAAACAAATGATTGAAGGTCATACTTAACCATTTTTAGCATCTCAAATATAAGGGTTTATGCTCAGTTTAGAATAATGTTAAATACATTACAATATTGCTGTAGTAATAAATTAGATATGAACAACTCAATCACTAGTCCTGCTTTCATTTCACTTGTAAAACTTGTTTTGTCAGATACCATATTTTCACTAGTATTTTATTTTGTCGTCTTTTTGTATTTTATATTTAAAATAGAAATTATTTAAATGGTTGTGTATCGCCTGCAAACCAGAAAAAGGCCTGGCGATTGGTAAGACCCCTGGTGCGTCATCAGGGTCTCAGCTGGACCTCCCACAAATATGGTGGCCTTCATCTGGCTTTGAATGTAAGAAACACATATTCAGCACAGGTGTGTGACACTGTGACAGTGCAATGGTGCAGCTAACTAATAGTTTGTTCAGATTCCAGCCAGCCTGTCCGAAAACACTCCAACATTGGGTACATCAAGGCCAGAGCAAACACAAATCTGGCTCCACCAGTTCGGCGGGAGCACCAACACTTGTGAAAGCCTGGGCTGGGCAACTGACACTGTATTGTGATTTGATAGATGTTATGTAAACATTTGCATAGTGAAGCCATGAAAACCATCTACCAGTTAGCTAGACTGACCTCAACTGCAATGACTGGTGTACCTTCAAAGAGAAAGCCAGAGAACCACTGAAGTCCGGGTGATCAGGACATGTTTTTCTCTAGCTTTCTTTGAAGAGAGCTGCTACCAATCATTATTCTGTTGTAAGTTGAGTCCAGTCCTGAACAAACGAGTATTAAAAAGATGGTTTTATTCATTTTCTCTGTCTTACATAAAACACATATATCAAAATCCACAATCCCTATTTTGACTAGATGTTCGCCCAGGCAGTAGTGTCCAGTTCTTAATCTTAAAGGCAGTCGAATTTTTCCACAAAATGCCCAGTCTCCCCGATTGTCTCTTCAGACTTTTCCTTTTGGTGTTAGATAATACCCCTCTAATATACGATGACTTAATACAATATTGGAGTGTTTTCGGTTGGGCAGCTGAATCGTAATTGGGCATTGTTGGGTTGAGATACTTGAGACACATGTTTGAGAACTCACAGTTTTATTTACACATGCACAGATATCACACACATATAATTATAGACATATAATATTTAACACATTTAAAGCCAGATAATTTTATATTTGTGGGAGGATTCCACAACTAATCCGAAAACCCGATATTCAGGTTTGCGCAAGGGATGCACGGAATATACTACCTCGCCGGGCCAACTCTGGCCATTTTTCCTGAACACAACAAGAGGGCGATGGCTGAAACTTTCCTTAATATTCTAAATAATTTTCTATTTTTAAAAATATAAAAAATAAAAAGACATTAGAAATAAAAAAATACTAGTGAAATATGAGTATCTGTTAAAACAAGTTTTATTTTAAGAATGAAATGAAGAGTGGGACCTAGTAATTGGCATTAAAAACAGGTTGTTTTTTAAATATCTAGAATTTAATACTACAGCAATATTGTAATGTATTTCAACATTATTCTAAACTAGTACATAGAGCTATATATTTGAATGCTAATATAAAAATAGTTAAGTATATTCATGAATTAAAAATATTCAATCATTTGTTTTAGAAAAAAAAATTGTTTGCCTGCCTTAAAGAAAATGCTACTCCAATTAAATCACTCCAATGAAGATATCTGTTACATCTCTTCCCACATGAACGAGCAGATTCAATGGTGACTGGTGACAAGCGTCTCGCACTGACAATCAGTATTTCTGGTGTGAATTTTCGGGAGTTTCTTCTCAAAGATTCCTCCCTTCATCTCAGCTTGTTTGGCTGTCCGTGGTGCATATGGAGAGAAACACAAGGCCCAGTTGTGCAATAACTAAAAAAATTTAACAATCGATACTAAAAATATACATGCAAACTAATAACTATTTAAAAAAATAAAATATTTAATTTTAATTCAAGATATCACATATGATTTATGCTTGCTAGTGTATATATTATAGGTTTCATCTTGAATTAAATTATTTTCTAAAAATAGCTTCTTTTTTTTTATTTATTTTTATTTTTTTCACATACAATCAGTACTATTGTGATTTATTGCATTTATTCGTATGATAAATTAGATTTAGACGGAGGTCAATATAAATAAATAAATATAATCATTAAGATTTATTGCCCAAATTCACGAGCCTCCTGAATGAAGCCCATGGTTGCCCAAGGGGGAAATGAATATCTGATTATAAAATATGATCTGAATAATCGAGATATTTCAAAAGGATAATGACATAAGTTTTTGACTTCCCTCTCTTTTTATTTTACTATAGCATATTTTAAATAATATTCTCTGTGACTTCATTTTTTAAATTTATTAAAAAAAATGTAAAAAAATATTATTTAAAAAAAATATTAAAAATTAAATATTTCGTCTTTTTGCTGTCGGTCTTTGATAAAGTTAACATCAAAGACTGACAGATGACGAAATATTTAAAAATTTATTCCTTTTATGAATTAAAAACTGTAGAAGTAAAATATACAAAAATAAAAGAATTTAAAATAAAAATAATTTTTTAAACCTAAGTAATAGTGCAATGAACGAATAATAAAATAATTAATGGGATAAGAAAAGGCATAAAAATTAGAAAATGAGTTCTTTTGATGTCAAACATATTTTTGAAGTCAAGTAAAAATATATTATTAACTTTCTCAATAGAAATATTTACTATTTTGTAACATATTCTCGATTAAAACAATTTATTATTAAACTATTAAATTACACGACACTCATATAGGAATAAAAATACAAGTAAGTTTTTTTTTTCTTTCTAATGCAGCTGGAAAACACAGACAGCTTGGTCTTAGATGCCTTATGGCAAGCGCTGCACAGACGTACTCCCTTTGCATTACCCAGGGGCCGCGTGTCACTTGAAGATAAGCCACGGACGCGGAGTAACAATGCCACCGCAACGCTCTACGATCATATTAGACCGGAACCTTACGATTTAAAGTGGATTGCGAACCCACTGCAAACAACCATGATACCGCCGGGACTCGAACCCGAAACCTGCGGTACCGAGCGCCAGAGCGCTAGCCACTCGGCCATTCAGGCCCCAAAACACTTAGACAGCTTGGTCTTGGATGCCTTAAGGCAAGCGCTGCACAGACGTTACTCACTTTGCATTACCCAGGGCGCGCGTAACTTGAAGAAAAGCCACGGACGCGGAGTAACACTGCCCCCGCAACGCTCTACGATCATGTTAGACCGGGACCTACGATTTAAAGTGAATTCCGAACCACTACAAACATCCATGGCACCGCCGGGACTCGAACCCGAAACCTGTGGTGCCGAGCACCAGAGCGCTAGCCACTACAGCCATTCAGGCCCAAAATACAAGTAAGTAAATATAATAATAATTAATAATATAAGTAATGGAAAATTCTTTATTTCAGTCAAAACATAAGAAATGGAAAAACACAGTGATTTCTTATCTTATTATTTAAACATATTTAATCAAATTTTATCAATTCACGGGAACATGTTCGCTTAAAAATATTCATCACAATTCTTGGTTATCTGAAAAATACTATTTTATTTGGAACAAATGAAATAAAATCAGCTTTTCAGCTTTGACTTCTTTTAAAGTAGTCTTTATTATAAAAAAGCATTAAAAATAATGAAAATTTCGGAAGTCAAATATCAGTTCAGGTGATAGGAGCCCATTTAATCTTGTCAGACACAAGAAAAAGAGGATAATTCCTATATGTTTGATATCCGCCTCACATATTTGCACGTTTTAATGAAGAAAAGGAATGGAAGCTAAAACGATGGGCATAAAACGTTCATATAAATGGTCCTTTTTAAATTTTTAATTGAAAAATTAAATTAGAAAAAAAAAATTGGGCGGAAGGAGAAAAGTTTTTTACTTTCCTGAAGATATAATACCATAACAGTTACATTTGTAATAATTCAAAAAAATATATATTAACACCTTTTTCTATAAAGGAGATCTTTTTTCATTTTATATTTCATTTAAAATCTGAAACATGTTTTTTTTTATTTTCCAGTTTTTAACAAATTCTTGAAAGTTTTTATATTTTTAATATTCCTTTTTATTCCATAAGAACATTTGAATTTGTGATGTTTTCGTCTTCGTGTCTTAGAGCAAGCAAACACCTCCTTCTTTAAAATGCAAAATAAATAAACAACAAGGAATATATTTTTACAAGATAATATAATTTTCTTCTCCATTCTACTTGAAAATAAAATTTAAAATATCCTCTTTATAAATAAATTCAGTTTTTATTCGGGAATATGCATGCCTCGCTTTAGTACATTCCATCTACAGCTCTTGCATCGTTTCTGCTTTTGCTTTTTCAGAATCATTCTTTTTAATTATTTGGAAAAAAAAAAATTGATATTTTTTATTTCACATCTTATCTTTTCACGCATATATTTATCTGAGGGTGTAAAAGGACTTTTCTATTTACGAAGTAAATTCGGAGAGCGCCAACTACCAGCGCCAAAGTGCCGCAAAGCGGATGCTTTTAACTGAAAGATGTTTCTCTCACGTTGTTGCTGAAGGTTGGAATGAAAAAGAAATGTAATTATTTCACACCTGAAATCTCTTCGGTCCTGAGATATTAGCTCAGAATAGCGCTTAGAAATTGTTCAAAATTTTCATCTGGATGGATGATCAAAACTGGGAGAGAATTTCGTACGCATTTTAAAAATAATACTATTAATGAAATTTAAATTTAGCAAATGCATTCGTTGCTTCAAAGATCCATCTTTTTATATCTATTTATTTAAGAAAGAGGAATTTGAATACTTTTTTGAATAGAAACATACTTATAAATATTAATTAAAGATTAATGTTTACATATGGAAATTTTTTTATATATAATGCGCATATATACAGGGTGATTATAATTAAAGTCCCACTTTCAAGATGCGTAAAAAAAAGAACCACTTTTTATAATGACATCAAATTTTAATTGAAGACTGTTGATAACGAGGGTAATTACAACATTGGTTAGAAGCGTAGAAAATTGGTAAAATTTTATTTGTCGGAATTTAATGTAGAAAACGACATTACTTTCGGGTGCCCCTAATTCATGAGTAATAAGAAAATTTAAGAAATATTTTTTATTTCAATCAAACATAAGAGTTAGTAAATATAATGATTTCTTATTTTATTATTTAAACATACATCATCAAATTTGTCAATTTACGGGAACTTGTTCCCTTTAAAAATTCATCAAAATTCCTAGTACATTTCGAAAATACGATTTTATTTGAAACGAATAAAATAAACTCAGCTTTTTAACCTTGACTTCTTTTAAAGTAGTCTTTATTAAAAAGAGAATTAAAAAAATATATAAAATTTCGAAGTCAAAAACTCAATTCAGGTGTCAGGAGCCAATTTTAATCTTGTCAGACACAAAAAGAGGATACTGTGCTTTTATAGAATTCCTGTGTTTGATATTCGCCTGACTTATTTTGCACATTTTAATGAAGAAAAGAATAGAAACTTAAAAGCGTTCGTATAAATGGTTATTTTTTAAATCTTGATTGTAAAATGTACATTTTAAATGCAAAAAAAAAATTAAGGAAGGAAAAATTATTAACCTTTATCTATTTGTAAATGAAAAAAAAAAAAATTATTAACTCCTTTTTTCTATAAATGAAATCTATTTTATATTTCAGATAAAATCTGAAACATGTTTTTTTTATTCTGACCTTTCAACAAAAATCTGAAAGTTTTTATGTTTCTAATATTACGTTTTTATTCCCTAAGAACATTTTGAACTTGCGATCTTTCCGCCTTCATGTCTTAGAGCAAGCAAACGAATACTTCTTTTAAAATACAAATAAATAGATATCAAGGAATATATTTTTACAAGATAATATAATTTTCTTCTCCATTCTACCCGGAAAAATAAATTTAAAATATCTTCCTTTATAAAAAAAAATTTAATTTTATTCAGTAAATTGCATGCTTCAACTTTAGTACATTTCATTTACCGCTCTTGCATCGTTTCTGCTTTTTAGTTTTCAGAATCATCTTCTTTTTTTAATTATTAAAAAAATCCGGATTTTTTTACATCTTATCTTTTTGCGTATTTATCCAGAGGAAGTAAAAAAAGGGACTTTTCTATTTGGGAAGCAAACTTGAGAGCGCCAACTACCAGCGCCAAAGTGCCGAAAGCTAAGAATGCTTTTAACTGAAATATGCTCCCAGCACGCCGCTGTTGCTGAAGGCCAAGAATGAATAGAAATATAATTATTCCCCGCCTAAAATCTCGCCAGTCTTGAGATACAGCTTAGAATAGCTCCAGAATAATGCTTAGAAATCTCTCCAAACTCTCACATCTGAATGGATGATCAAAAGTGGGAGAGATTTTCGCACGCAATTTTTAAAAAATACTATTAATGAAATTTAGACTTCTCGCGAATGCATTCGTCGCTTCAAAGATTCATATTTTTATATGTATTTATTTAGGGAAACGGAAAATTGAATACTTTTTATATAGAAACGTGAAGACACATATTTTCTAAATAATAATTAAAGTCTAATGTTTATAAGGGAAAGGTCATAAATATATATATAAGTACATATAAATATTTTTTTAAATTTAAGATATAAATAATCATGTTGTCTTTCTAGAAAATAATATTTTTGCAAATCTAAATAAATTTATAATTCTTTATTTCAGGCAAAACATGTTTTACCTGAAATAAAGAATTATCAAGTATAATGATTTTTTTTATATTTATATTTTTATTTTTTATTTTATATTTTTATTATTTTATATTTTTATTATTTTATATTTTTATTATTTTATATTTTTATTTTATATTTATATATATATATATATCATCAATTTTTATCAATTTACAGGAACATGTTCGGTTAAAAACAATCATCAAAAAGTCTGGGTATATCTGTAAAATACTATTTTATTTGGAATAAGTAAAATAAAGTCAGCTTAGATTTCTTTGAAGAAAGTTTTTCTGTTTGATTTTTTTATTAAAAAGAGAATTAAAAAAAAATAATTAAAATTTCGAAATCAAGTGTCAATTATATTGATAAAAAGCCTATTTAATCCAGTAAAGCAGGAAAAAAAGTATAGTACTGTGCTTTATAGAATCCCTGTATGTTTGATATCAGTCTGATATATTTGCACATTTTAATGAAGAAACGGAATAGAAACTTAAAAACGATGGGCATAAAAGCATGCATATAAATGGTTATTTTTTTAAAATTTTTAATGGGAAAATTTTAAATTTGAAAAAAATATAAGGAAGGAGAAAACGTTTTTTACTTTCTAGAAATATAATGTCAGAATAGTTACATCCATAATAATTAAAAATATTAAAAATCTATTTTCTACAAATGTAATCTTTTCATTTTATATTTCTGATAAAATCTGAAACATGTTTTTCATTCTGACCTTTCAACAAAATCTGAGTTTTTATATTTTTAATATTATGCTTTTTATTCCATTCGAACTTGCGATCTTTTCGTCTTCATGTCTTAGAGCGAGAAAACGCGTCCTTCTTTTTTAAAAACACAAAATAAATAAATAACAAGGAAATATATTCACAAGATAATACAATTTTCTTCTCCATTCTACCGGAAAATAAATTGGAAATATCCTCTTTTATAAATAAATTCAATTTTATTCAAGAATATGCATGCTTCGCTTTGGTACATTCCTTTTTACAGCTCTTGCATCGTTTCTGCTTTTTGCTTTTTCTGAATCATTTTTTTTTTTTAATTATTTAAAAGATTTTCGATATTTTTATTTTACACCTTATCTTTTTGACGTGCGTATTTATCTGAGGGAGTAACAGGGATTTTTCTATTTGGGAAGCAAACTTGAGAGCGCCAACTACCAGCGCCAAAGTGCCGAAAGCTAAGATTGCTTTTAACTGAAAGATGTTTCTCTCACGTTGTTGCTGAGGGCCAGGATGAATAGAAATATAATTATTTCACACCTGAAATCGCGTCAGTTCTGAGATTCAACTCAGAATAGCTCCGAAGTACCGCTTAGAAATCGCCCAAATTTTCGTCTGATGGATGATCAAAAGTGGGAGAGATTTTGGTACGCAATTTTTAAAAATACTATTAATGAAATTTACACTTCTCGCAAATGCATCCGTTGTCCGAAGATACATATTTTTATATGTATTTATTTAGATAAGAGGAAATTTAATACTCTGAATAGAAACATATTTTATAAAATATCATTTAAAGAGTAATGTTTATTCATAGAAAATTTCATATATATATATATACAGTGCGATTATAATTAAAGTCCCACTTTCCAAATGCTGTAAAAAAAACCACTCGTCCCAATGAGTTCAAATTTTAACTAAAGACACTTGAAGATTGTTGACAACGATGGTAATTACATCATTGATTAAAAATAAAACTTGTTAAAATTTTATTGGCCTGAATTTAATGTAGAAAAACGACATTACTTTTGGGTCCCCCTATTACAGAAGTAAAGGAAAATTTAAGAAATATTCTTAATTTCAATCAAAAACATAAGAATTCGTAATTATAATGATTTCTTATTTCATTACTTAAACATATAAACTCTAATTTTGACAATTTACGTGAACCTGTTCGTTTAAAAATGTTCATCAAAATTCTTGATACATCTGGAAAATACAATTTTTTTTTGGAACAAATGAAATAAAACAAGCTTTTCAGCTTTAACTTTTTTAGAATAGTCTTTATTAAAAAGGAATTAAAAAATATCTCAACTTTCGAAGTCAAATGTCAATTCAGGTAACAAGGAGCCTATTTAAACTTGTCAGACACAAGAAAAAAGAGGATACTGTGCTATTTAGAATTCCTGTATGTTTGATATCCGCCTCACATATTTGCACGTTTTAGTGAAAAAAAGGAATAGTAGCTTAAAAGGAGGACATAAAAACGCTCATATAAATGGTTATTTTTAAATTTTTAATTGAGAAAAATTAAATTAGAAAAAAAAATAGGGAAGGAGAAAAGTTTTTTACTTACATAAAGATATAATACCATAATAGTTACATTTGTAATAATTAAAAAAATATATATATTAACACCTTTTTTTTTTCTACAAAGGAAATCTATTCATTTTATAATTCAGATAAAATCTGAAACATGTTTTTATATTCTCCAGTTTTTAACAAAATCTGAAAGTTTTTATATTTTTAATATTCCTTTTTATTCCATAAGAACATTTGAATTTGTGATGTTTTCGTCTTCAAGTCTTATAGCAAGCAAACACCTCCTTCTTCAAAATGCAAAATGAATAAACAACAACGGATATATTTGTACAAGATAATACAATTTTCTTCTCCATTCTACCTGAAAATAAATTTAAAATATCGTCTTTTCTAAATAAATTCAATTTTATTCAGGAACGTGCATACTTCGCTTTAGTACATTCAATTTACAGCTCTTGCATCGTTTCTACTTTTTGCTTTTTCAGAATCCTTTTTTTTTTAAATTATATAAAAAAAATTCCAATTTTTTTCTACAACTTACCTTTTTATTACGTATATAATTATCTGGGGGGGGAGTAAAAGGAATTTTTCTATTTGGGAGGCAAACTCGAAGAGCGCCAAAGTGCCGAAAGCTACGGTTGCTTTTAACTGAAAGATGTTTCCATCACGCTGTTGCTGAAGGTTGGAATGAATAGAAATATGATTATTTCACACCTGATTCCTCGACAGTGCTGAGATACGGCTTAGAATAGCTCCAGAGTACCGCTTAGAAATTGTTAAAAATTTTCATCAGGATGGATGATGGAAAGTGGGAGAGATTTTCGTTAGCAATCTTTAAAAAAAAATACTATTAATGAAATTTACAACTTCGTTGCATTTGTTGCGTCGAAGATCCATATTTTTATATCTAGTTATTTAAGAAAGAGGAATTTGAATACTTTTTGAATAGAAACATATTTTATAAATATTAACTAAAGAGTAATATTTATATATGGAAAATTACACACATATATATATACATATATACATATAATTAAAATCCGAAAATAAATTAAAGTGTCATATTCAAAATGCTGTAAAAAAAAAGAACCACTCATCACAATGAATTCAAATGTGAACTGAAGATACTTGAAGGAGGGGGAAACGGTATGGTATCAAAAATAAAAGTTCCACAGATTTTTCCATCCAATTTGGTATCACCTTGTCGTATTGGATGGGCTTTAAACTAACAGCGTCACAAATGTTGAATGACATATAAGTCATTTTTTCTGTCAAAACACCGAAACACTCAAGCACATTGAACACTACAGTTGGTTTAATGTGCAACTCATGCTAAATACGTTGTCATTTCGATTGAAAATATCATTGGCAGCCCAATTCACTTTCTTTATGCCACTTACAGCCCCATCTGTTAATAAACTTTGGAAGAATTTTTGATACCATACCGTTTCCCCCCCTTCTTCGAGTATCTTCAATTCAAATTTGAACTCATTGTGACGAGTGGTTCTTTTTTTTTTTTACAGCATTTTGAAAGTGGGACTTTTAATTATAATCACCCTGTATATACATATATATATTTAAAATTTAAAATATAGATAATCATGTTCTCTTTTTTTCTGGTTGTTGTCTTTTGGGAGGCGTATCGTATGGGAGAAAACCTGGAAATTCTTGCTAGGTAGTCCTCCTAATGAAGAAAGATGCTGAACGTCCCAAACACCATCGAGTCTCTCTGCTCTTTGAAACACTGTCGACCACTGGTTGAACCTCAACCCTAATGCTCACCTTCAGCTCACGTTACCACTCAGCCACAAGTTGAACACGTAAAATGGTAGTCCTAGAAAAGAAATCGGAAGAAACAATTATCGTCTTTTCAACTGTTTTAATGTATAGCTTTCGAATAACATAGGCGGTGTGAATTCACTCAAAGTGAATCAAGCTATTTTATTCATATACAAGGCATTCTATACAATCAAATTAGACAGCAAGTATAGAGAATTCTCTTTTATCAATAAAACCCATTCATAAACATGCTTTGTCCTTAAATGTATCACAATTAAAACAATAAAGGTAACTCAATTTACAATATTGAAGCTCAACAAAACATTCTTTACGGTATTTTTTATTCTATACATTTTATGAGAAATAAATTATTGCATTGTGTAACCAACCAGCTCACTTAGACAATTAAAAATTGTTTAAGTGAGTTTTCTCCGATATTTAGATAATTTTATTAAAGGTGTTTTGAAACATTAAATAAATGAATCACAAATCATTTCGCCATAAATGAAAAGTCTTTATGGTTTTCGGTTTCTAAATTTTTACTACGCTTTGAAACTACAATGCAATTGAAGGACATACCAATTTAACTAGAAACTATGGTCAAAACTGTTATAAAATTTTTTTTTCTTAATATTAAATTTAAAAAATATAAAATTTACAGATCAATCTTAATTCGTTAACTTGAATACAAATCTTACTCCCTATTCACTATAGTTTTTCCATATATTTTTAAGTAATTGTTTTTTCTATGTATTTCTTCCTTCTAACGTATTTATAATGTTTAGTTGCTTTCGATTTTTTTTATTCATACTCGCACATTTGAATTAAATGTAACTGAAGAAAATGAGGTTTGATAACATAACAACTTATATACTTAATAACTTACACACGTTATATACTTAAATTACTTTTACATATATATATACATATATGAAGTAAACCCCATGTTAAGCTTTCGCACTTTCCGTATAAATCGTTATATTTATATATATAAAGGTGATAAGTGACATCAGCATAAAAGAAACATTTTCAGTATGGAGTGAAATGACAAAGGTTTTGAACATCATGATTCATGTTGTTGGTTTGATTTTTAACCTATATCGCCAACTCTTAGCCCCCCTTCCTTCTTTTTTTTTTTTTTATAGCCGAAATGCCTATTAAACACAATGGTATCGGGAGATTCAATAGAACTGATTTTTTTTTCTATCAGTGACCTTGATCTATTTTCCGTTTCTTAACAACAGATCAGATATCAAGGTTGCCTATCGGCAAGGCACCCTCGACACTCAATGTGGAACCCCAGGTGCCGCCGCGCATATTATATGAACACCGGGATTACTGTATGGATTGAAATGTCATTTTTACCTTCCTAGATTGCAATAAAAAATTCAATAACGAATTTTTCCAGATGTATATACACTTTAAATATACTAGATCAAGGATGGCCAACCCAAATGATCTTTCCAGGACACTTTGAAAATGCATTATAACTCCGCGGGCCTCTTATAAAATTATGTATCCCCATATTAGATTTAGACCCACTACAGGCATCTTTCTGGAGTGAAAAATTGAAACATAATGAGTTATTATTATTGTGTTTACTATTAATTATTATTATTATGTAACCATAGATAGTATAATAATGATATTAAGCTGACATTGCAAAGAAATGCATGCATAAAAAACTAAAAAAGAAACATAAAAAATATATAAATATAAACGAAATGCTTCTTTTACGTTTGAGCATGTTTTGTGTTTGATCAATTAGAAAAAACGATTCCATTTGGTGTAAGTTTGAACCAAAAGCGCTAACAGCATTTTGTGCCAGATTTCTCGAAAATTTCTCCATATATCTATCATATATATATATATCAATAACTCTCATATATTATATTTTATAATATCAATATCTGTCATATATTCGCAAGAATATTATTTTAAAATTAAAGTTAATTTTTCCCATAACTTCGACAGTTCATTTTTGAATAAATGGATGCACACATAATGTATTTTTTAATACATTGTTTTTCACTACTTTGATAAAATATATTTTGTAAAAGGGTGATAAATCTCAAGGGCTGGAAAAATTTTCAAAGCTGGCCGCGGTTCGGCCACCCTTGTACTAGATATACTTCTCGTTCCTTAATTAAAATATTGAGGGCCTTTTTTTTAAATACATTTCGTAGGAATTTTTCAAGTAAAAATACCGTTTGGGGAAGTGTGACTCTGCTTTACAGGGACTCTTCAGTGTGAGATTGAAATTTTATGCTTCACCATTCATTAATTCATACTCTCTCTTCTTTTCACATGACTGACATTGCTTAAAGAGAAAAAAAATGAGTAAGGGGTGATTCGAATTAACATAAGTTTTTTCATCACTCTTCCATTTGCATGAGAAGTGAGACATGCAAAGATTTAGTTTCAGTATTTCATGAAAGTAATCTGACCTTTGTGGAACGACGCATCTGCGTATTGAACTGATTGAACTGCACTGAAAAGAAATAAATAAAGAAGTAAACTGAAAAAGCGTTTCAATGCCTGTTTTATTTATGCATCCGATCAACAGAGTTCGAAAGTTAAATTTCAAAGATGTATTTTATTTTTCCTAATTGAAGTGCTGGATTCATAAGCAAATGGTAAAAATATATATTTTATTTTATATACATTTCACTAGATAAGAAAACTAAGTTATTTAGGCCTTAAATTTAAATGCAATTTAATTATTATGAAGAATCGAATGTATTCTTAGTGAAATTTTCAAGTAATGATATAAATGCTAAATGATCTCATTTCATTGCAGATCGAAATGCTGGATTCATAAGCAAATGGTAAAAAAAAAAAAAAAAAAAGGATTTTATTTTACACATATTTCACCAAATAAGAAAACTATGTTATTTAAGCTTCTTTATTTATGCAATTTAATTATGGAGAATTGAATTTATTCTTAGTGAAATTTTCAGGTTCTGGCATAAATGCTTCATTTCAGAATTTATTAGAAGAATTTAACAATGTAACACAAAATTCCGCTTTAATTTATCATGCTCAAAGGTTAGGAGAATAATTTGGATAAACAGCAAACAACGTCAATGATATATAACAATTATCATATTAATAATAATGGTAATTTCCTGCATGCATTTTTCTCCATTTGTGCATGTGTATATAAATATATTCATATCCAACAACCATGCATTTGCCTCCCTAGATAGAGACAATTTGTGCAATAAAGCTATAATCCCATAATATTATATCTAGCTACCTGATGACAAAGTGACTGGCTCTCGGTGTCACAGACTTCGGATTCGAGTACCGCCGTTGCCATGGATGTTTGTAGTGGTTCGTAGTCCACTTTAAACAGTAGGTAATGTGATTGTAGAGCGTTGGGTGCATAACTGACAACCCTACCCCCTAAAAAGAAAACATCGCCTATCTCGAAATCAGCCAGCAGGCAGACGGTCTTGGCCTACCATGGTGTTGTTGCGCTAATGAAGAAGATTAAGTAATTATCAGAATATTTAAAAAAAAATCGAAAATATAGCTCTAATCCTTCAGTATGCTCTCAGTTACTGCATTGTCAAGAAAAGACATATTCCAAACTCTAACATGGTGAAAGTAGATCAAATGGCTAAGTACTTTATTCGAAAGATAGAAAAATAAAATTTAAGATACAAATGCCATATATACTACTTTATCATGGACCAAACAAATTGAATGGTATTAAATTTCTTCATACTATTTTTGAATATTGGATGATCCAACTTAAAAACTTTTAATGTTCAATAATTTGAATTTTAGACTACTACTATTTTAATTTGTTTTAATTTGCTTTTAGAAATTGGAGAGAAAACTGTATACAAACCTCCTAAATAACACTTTGGCTTAGTAACATTTTAATAATTAAAAATCAAAAACAAAAAAATCATTTTTATCTAGAAATAAAACATGGATACATAAAATATTTTAAAAACAAGTACTTAAATGAAAACAAATAAATGACAGTCAGAAATCAATATACAGTAGATATATAATATATATATATATATATATATTGCAATTCCTTTTAAAATCAGTAATCGAATCAACTTGTTGCTTATCTAATTTATTATATATTAATTGCTATCTCAAAAAATATTAATTTTAAGTAAAGAATTTAAAGAAATTTTAATAAGTAAAATATTGATACTAAATTTCATCACATGTAGGCATTCAGATTTTTTATACTATCAAAAATTGTAGTTCCATTTATAAAAAATTTTTTTTTTTTTTTAGTATTTTCTAAATAATATAATAGACTCAGAAAAAAATTGAGTTTATCTTTGACCTGTCGAATCTAATTTATTTTACTCTGTATTTTATATATTCCTTTTTTTGTAAACATTAAAAATATGCAGGTGAAAATAGACAGTTATTAAAGTAAAACTTTAAAATCGATAGTTTACTATGAAAATTACAGGTTTTATTCAATTAAAATATAATTATTAACAATTTTTTCATTTTTTTATTATGTGCCAGGTAAAATACAAAAGATTCATCTCGACATCTAAATATTGTAGTTTCAATGTTAAAGAAATACAGGAGTTATAAAAGTGAGTATTCATATATAGAGATCGCTGCAGATTTATTTGCCAAATCATAAACTGAAATTATTTCAAAACATTGATTCCATTGGGATGTTCCTTATGAAACAAATTTTCGAGTGACAAATTTTTAAAAGGTCATAAACACAAATTATTGGAACATCTTTAATCAAAATATACTCCATCTGCATCAATGCAATTCTGTCATATAGTGCAAAGTACAGGTGATTATAACTATAAAAGAATTATAAAAGAACCACACAGATTATAAAAGAACCACTTGTCACAATGAGTTGAAATTTGAAATGAAGGTACTTGAAAAAGGGGGAAACGGTATGGCATCAAAAAAAGTTCCATCTATTTTGCCCATCCAATTTGATATGACTTTGCCGTAGTAGATCCACTAACAGCGCCACAACTATTGAATGACTTGGAAGTCATTTCTTCCGTCAAAAAACAGAAACGATCAAGTACATTGAACACTACAGTTGATAACCTGCAACTCATGCCAAATAAGTTGTCATTTCGATTCACTTTCTTTAGGCCGCTTACAACGCCATCTATTAATATACTTTGGAACTTTTTTTGATGCTGTACCTGTTTCCTCCTTCTTCAAGTATCTTCATTTCAAATTAGAACTCATTGTGACGAGTGGTTCTTTTTTTTTTTTTTTTTTGTACAGCATTTTGAAAGTAGGACTTCAATTATAATCAGCCTGCATTTTTATGCCAGAACACCTTTGATTTATAATTGATTAACTCAGTAAATACTGTTTTGACAGCTTCATGATTGACAAAGAGTTAAGTCTTAAAAAGGATTTCAAATGTTTAAAGAATTGGTAGTCAGAAGGATACAAGTCTGGTGAACAGGGTAGATGAGGGTAGCAGCTCAAATTTAAACTCGTTCATTTTCTGGAATTTGACTTTTGAAGTACGAGATCATGCATTACCATGTCGAAATAATAATAATGCAATGATATGCAATTTTTAAAATATATATTAGCAGAGAGGACTCAGCGTTGTTTAGGTATAAAGCAATGATATATCTCTTATTTTGTTAAATTTTACTGGAAAAAAAGAATCGGCGAAAATTGAAACAAAATGGGAAATTATGTTCAGCATGATAAAATAAAATTTCAGCATTTGAAATGTTAGAGAGTGTAATACAAATTTAATAAACTAAATTTGACATTTACTATGTATGAACAGTGAACAAAGATATAATGTACGAATAAATTAAAATAGAAAATACCTTTAAGCAACAGGTAAAAAGTAAATCTTAAGTCCATCTATTTATTCATCTATCTATCTATCTATATCTATCTATTTATACATATATATATTAATAAAACCCGTTACACGTTGTCATGGCAAAAAAAAAAAAAAAAAATAAAATGCATTGTAGAAAATTACATAACGCGAATATATTCTCCATGATCCAATATATGTGCATACTAATTTTCATGGATATTCTTTGAACGGTATATAAGATTACATGCTGCAGCACCATCTGGTGGCAATTAATAATAAATTGGATACCAATTTTCATAGCAATTGGGTGAACGGTATAAAAGATAATATACTGTAGCGTTATATGAACTTTATATACTGGTTTATATACTTTATATACTGGTTTATATACTTTATATACGATATATCAACTTTATATACCTACAATTGATACACTGGTGGCAATTTACAACAAAGTTGATAACATAAAAAACATTCTCCGTGTTTTATCATACACAGACAAAAATTTCGGCTAAACCGTTTAGGAGGAGTTCAGTGACAAACACATGTACAGAAGAATTATATATATATATACATATATATATATATATATATATATCGATTGCAGAGCCCCCTACTGGGTCCAATTGTGAACTTAACCATCCAGAGACCCACTCAAATACATACAAATGATTTCATTAAAATCGGCCAAGCCATTTAGGAGGATTTCAGTGACAAACACATGTACAGAAGAATTAATTATACATACAAAAGATATATATATATATCAGAAATATCAGGTTTTGGTTCCGATGCCTTGAGACTATTCCATTCGTCCATCTTTAATGAAAAATATAGATTAGTAAATTAAACTTGGTATATTCTACAAATAATCCAGTTCCTGGGTACTTTGTAGTTAATTTTTTTACAACTACCACTCACTTCATTTTTTTCTATTCTAAGATTAAATTACGTGAAACCCTATTAATTAATTTTTTATCCTCTGCGTGGTTTTACTAAAAAAGTGCTTTTCAGAACTTTTTGAAAAGTGCTGCAATTAGGAAATATTAAAAGCCTTATCAAAGCAATATATTTATTCGAGCGTCCTTTCTCCTTTTTTTTTTTTTGTCTTCTACACATTTTATTGTCTGTAAGTGACATGATTAAAAAAAAAAAATGTGAAACCACAACGGAGAAGTTGGGGTAATTAACACCTAATTAAAAGTTTTATCTTTTTTTTTTTTTTTATATCTAAAGTTTTTATTTACGAGGTTGTCTTATTCTACAATATATATAAGATATGCAGCAGTAGATTCTGTCAAAAATTGATACTTTATCTTCTCAATAGATTTGATATTTAATCTTCGTTGGAAGCATACGGGTAAATAATTATAAATTAGCGATGTATGCAGCTGTTGTACCTTTTTGCCAGAAACTTTAACTCAGGCTGTTTTTGGGTCTTTTTCAATTCCTACTATTAACTCACACTCTCCCTATATATATCTTGTTCAAATTTTCAATCGTTAATAAAATACTTTTTATTCATCCACCCAACTTCAAATACATTTTTTACTTGTAGTGGATGACACTTGCTGTTAATACAGTTTTTCAAACATTAATTCATTAATTAAATTTAATTAATTAATTTTAGTTTTTAAGTTGCATGTATCTAATAATAGATGGCGCCAGATAAACTTAAAAAATGAATGAAAATTATTTATAAAGGACTTTCTGCAATATAGTGAACAAAAAGTAGGAATTGACTTTAATTTTTTTTTTTATACTGCTTGTTTACACTTGATTGTTTGCTTTTTTTCAACTTTACTGCAGTACTTATAGCAGACTTTTACTACTGTGTCCAAAAAGTAAGACCAATTTTCAATTTCAAACTCCTTGGGCTTATGGAATTTCAATTTTTCTTTCTTCTTTAGGTTGCTAGCACAGTCCTTGACATCTGTGTGAAATTTGACGTCAAAATATTCATTAGTGCTTGAGTTACGCTTGGCTTTGTGAGGCGCTAAAACGGATTCCGGCGATTTTTGAAATGTCCGAAGTAATTAAGCAAAGAACTTGCATTAAACTTTTTTTTTTTTTTTCAGAAACGCATAGAATGTTGCAGAAGGCATTCGGTGAGCATTCCTTTGTCGGAAAGAAATGTTTAGAAGTGGTATAAACAGTTCAAAGAAAGCAGAAAACACGTTGAAGACGAAGAGCGCTCTGGTCGACTATCAACCTCAACCGCTGATGATGTTGGAATTTCAAAAGGATCGGCCCATTCCATTTTGAGCTTCAAACGCGTCAAATCTCAATTGGTACCGAAACAACTGAATGCGCCAGTTCCCACTGCTTTGTTTCTTCGTGACTTTTCCGCCAAAAAATGAAACCCATATAGTTCTACAACCACCGTATTCACACCGTGCGACTTCTGGCTATAACTCAAAAGTCCACCCGGGGACACCGTTTTGAGTCGATTGAAGAGATTCAACGTGAATTGGCGCTCGCCATCGCGTTATCAAGGCCATCCCTGTAGATAACTTTTTAGCATTCATTGAGGATTGGAAAAAGTTGGCATAAATGCATTGTGTCCGGAGGGGATTACTTTGAAGGCGATGATATAAATTTGGAACAATAAATAAAGAGTTTCTGAAAAAAAGAAAATTATTAGTCTTACTTGAGCACAGTAGTATAGCAAGATTGCAACTATCGAGGTGCAGGTGCTGAACTATATTTTATTAGAATTTTTAACGAGGAGGCAGATGTGCTAGTTTTTTTTGTCCCAATCGGTGTGCTAAAGATTTTTTTTTTTTTTTTTGCTTTCTTTTTCTAACTTATTTAAAAAAACTTAAGTATATGTAGAATATTCAGAATATAATTTTTGAAATTTTTAAAGTTTATATCTAAAGCCCTATTTTTATTACAAAAGTGTCATTTCTAACTTTAGCTAAAAAACGAAAGTTTCAATAAGCAAGAAAACTTGAAGAAAGTTGAGAACTTAATTATTTTCTAGTAGAAGTATTATTTTCTAGTAGAATATAATTTGAAAAAAGAAGCGATTAGTGTCGCTGAAGAATGCAACATAAAGCGACGTTATTGCACTAATTATGAAGAGCAGTTTTAGAGCTTTGAAGCTAAAATAATAAATTAAGTTGAATCAATAATTCACTAAGTAGCTAATATCGAGGGGTATCGAAAATAATGAATATGTAATAATAGCTATTTGCGAGATACTAGTAAAGTCCATCTGTTTAACTACACCATTACGACTATTACTACTACACCACACCACATCACTGTGCCTAGAGCTGAGTTGCCCTTTACAGTTTGGGAACGATGTGAGTGAGAAGTCTGGCTGTGCTGCGCGACTCTCTACAGCCATATGAGATCTAGATCTACGGTTTAAAGTGGTTTCCGAACTATTACAAACATTCATTTGACCGCGGGACTCGAACCCGAAACCTGCGGTACCGAGCGCCAGAGCTCTATCTACTCGGTCATCGGCATCTATTCTATTAAATCGGATAACAAACATCTCATTAAAATATTTTGATTAATATAAACACACCATTAAAATATTTTCGAAAAAAAAAACAATAGACAATTTTTTATTTCTCTGTTGAAAACACAAAAAGCAGGCCTAGCTGGGTTTTACTAAGAAAGCAATATTGTTTGTTTTCTTCATTTTTTTTTTCACAGACTTTCTTTCATTTCTTGCATTCTTTCGATCCTAGTATTTTTATTCTGTGTTTTGACAAAGAAATATGCGAAGAATTCCAACTTCATTTGAAGGAAAAACTCAGAGGAATTGAATAGGGAATAAAAGATAGCGTGCGAGAGTTTTATTATGGTAGAAAAATGAAACAAACACTGCGGTTTGTTTTCTCTAGTGGATTTCCTCTGGCTTTAAGCATTTTCTTGTAAACACAATTGGAAAAAAGAAAAACTGCAACCATACAAAAATGTTTGTGATTGTTCCAGAACATATTAAATGTATACAAAGTTATATAAAGTACTTTTAGACGAAGAAAAGCCATCTTTTAGAGTTATCAATAAAAGTAAAATATTCATATGATTATTTGAGGCTATATATTTTTTTTATTTTAAATTGTCAGAAAAAAATATCAGTAACATACGTAGAATTAAATTCCATTATAAAATGTTTAAAGAAAAAAAAAAATAAATGTCTCATTTACAGCTAGGCCCGATTATGATATCATATGATTGTTTCAAGCTATATACAATTGGTTTTTTTTTTTTTTTATTTTAAATTAAGAGTAAAAAAATTTGAAATATATACACTGAAGTGACAAAAGTCATGGGATAGCAATATGCAAATTTTCAGATGGCAGTAGCATCGCGTAGAACAGGTATAAATGCGCAGTGCTTTCGCAGAGCTTTCATTTCTGTTCAAGTTATTCATGTGAAGAGGTTTTGACGTGATGTGACCGCACGACGGGAATTAACAGACTTTGAAGGCGGAATGTTAGTTGGAGCTAGACGCATGGGTCATGCCATTTCGGAAATCGTTAGGGAGTTCAACATTCCCAGATCCACTGTGTCAAGAGTGTGCCGAGAGCATGAAATTTCAGGCATAACATCCCACCATGGACAGCGCAGTGGTCGACCGCCTGCACTTAATGACCGAGACCGGCGACGTCTGCAAAGAGTCGTAAATTCTGACAGACAAGCAACACTGCGTCAAATAACCGCAGAAATCAATGTGGGACGTACAAGGGACTTGTCTGTTAGAACTGTGAGGAGAAATTTGGCTTTCTTGGGCTATTCCGGCAGAAGACCGACTCGAGTGCCTTTACTGACAGAACGACATCGCTTGCAGCGACTCTCGTGGGCACGTGAGCATATCGGTTGGTCCCTAGATGAATGGAAAACCGTGGCCTGGTCCGATGAGTCACGATTTCAGTTGGTAAGAGCTGATGGTAGGGTTCGAGTGTGGCGCAGACCCCACGAAGCCATGGACCCAAACTGTCAGCAAAGCACTGTTCAAGCTGGTGGTGGCTCAGTAATGGTGTGGGCTGTTTTTTCATGGCATGGATTTGGTCCTCTGGTGCGACTGGACCGAACATTGACTGGAAATGCTTATGTTCAGCTACTTGGAGATCACTTGCAGCCATTCATGGACATCATGTACCCAAACAACGTTGGAATTTTTATGGATGACAATGCGCCATGTCACCGGGCCACAACGGTTCGCGATTGGTTTGAAGAACATTCTGGACAATTCCAACGAATGATCTGGCCACCTAGATCGCCCGACATGAATCCCATCGAGCATTTATGGGACATCATCGAGAGGTCTGTTCGTGCCCAAAATCCTGCACCATCAACGCTTTCACAATTATGGACGTCTATCGAGACAGCAGGGCTCAATATTTCTGCAGAAGACTTCCAACGACTTGTTGAGTCCATGCCACGTCGAGTTGCTGCACTTCGCCGGGCGAAAGGAGGGCCGACACGATATTAAGAGGTATCCCATGACTTGTCACTTCAGTGTATGTAGAATTAAATTCCATTATAAATTGTTTAAAGAAAAAAATATTTAAATGTCTTAATTACAGCTAGGCCAGATTATGATATATGATTATATATCATATGATTATTTCAAGCTATATATAAATGTTTTTTTTATTTTAAATTAACAGTAAAGAAAATCAGACACATATTATGTAGAATTAAACTTCATTATAAAATGTTTAAAAAATTAAAAGTTTCATTTACAGCTAAGCCTGATTAGGATATACATAATTATGATATCATATGATTATTTCAAGCTATATATAATTGTTTTATTAGTTTAAATAAACAGCAAAAAAAATTCGTAACATATGTAAAATTAAATTACATTATAAAATGTTTAAAGAAAAAAAAATTTAAAATGTCTCATTTACAGCTAAGCCTGTGTTCCTAACTTTAAAATACTTGTGGAGGTAACATATTAATACTTTTAACGATCCTTAACGTGTAATATTTAATTACGAATCTTTAAATTCCTAATTAATCAATTTTTAATTAAAATAAAGGAATTTATAATTAATATGTCGGGGATTTAATTAAAACTTCAATGCCGCCCATATAAGTGCTTGCAAAATCGGAATTTTCGGAAGTCAATCGTGGTCCGCGTTAAACCAAGCGCAAAACCTTTTAACTCAATGGAGAACAATCTGCGAGTTATTGCCCGGCTTTCTTCAATCCATGCATTTACCTCGGTGCCGTAATTCCATTAATTCCCCCATCGTACGCATTTGCTCCCAAATTAAATATTCAATAGTTTGTCAGCGGGCGAGTGTGAAATGATAAAAGCTGTCTCACCCCTCCCATCATGCAAAATCTGCAACCCCCTCTCCCTTTAAAGAGGGGTGTTCTGCCCCCACCTTCTTTTGTCTCCGCTACCTCCATTTGCACCGCCCCTGAACACCCTACATAAGTGATCTCTATTTACCACTCCACTAATCAATATGCGCGATTTTTGCTGCAGGACTCTGCGAAGAGTCAATTAATTCCTTGCTGCTGATGCTTTTAACGTCTTCCGTTTTGGTTTGTATTATAAAGGGATGGTCGGTGAGTCGACCGCCCAGGCTCATTTTATAAAGATAGCAATTACTGAATTACAGAACGTCAGATGACAGTGCTACGGGTTTTGTACAATTCGCAGACAATCTTAAATAATACTTTTCAATTACTTCTATTAGCTCACACTCTCCTTATATATATCTTGTTCAAATTTTCAATCCTTCATAAAATACTTTTTATTCATGAACTTGTAGTTCAAATGCAATTTTTTTTTGAACTTGTAGTGGATGACACTGGATGTTAATGCAGTTTTTTTTTTTCAAATATTAATTTTCCTTAATTAAATTT